>CAUYQG010035866.1:0-75610 GCA_963574415.1 Tarsius wallacei | reverse complement strand
TTGAAAGACCAGAAAGTTTTCAAGAAGAAACTCCTTGTCCATGAGAAAAGAAATATCTGCCAGGTGCTTTGGGAAGGGTCCCCAGGTGCACATTCTTCCACACAAAGACTGCTCCAAAGCCCTGGGCCAGCAACTGTTGTTCTGTCCCCCAGAGACTTTGTTATGGAAATAACCTGTTCCCCTGGATAATTTGAATAAGGAAGTTAAGTTTGTAAAGAGTTAAATTTGTTAGAAAGATCATAATATGTATTAGTTAATTTGGGATATGAGTTCTGTTTTAAAGTTGTTTAATGAGAAGCTTTATAGTTTTATAACTTTGAGATTTTATATTGGCGAGTTGTGGGGACTATTTTTTACAGGGTAACGTCATCATGTTGGGATTATATTTTTTTGGGTGTATATAGTCTCCGCCCTTAGAACATTGGCCAAGCATGGAAGAGAATACTTAAACTTAAGCATCGTTTTAACATCACAAAAAGAAACCATGTAATTTGTTGTAAGTGACTTGTTTTGTAATGATGATTTTAGCTTGCTCCATGGCAGCAACTTGCAGGGATTATCTCCCTTGTAGAGAGAAATATAAGTTCACAACTACCCACAATAAAATGGCATCTGCACCCTTTTAACAGGTGTCCAAGTCTTTCTCTCTCTCCCCTTTTTTCTTCCTCTCAAACGCCTATGCCGTCTCCACCTTTGGGGTACCCTTTGGGCTTTGCGGGAGCAGGACTCCAGCAAAAACTATTCTAACTAATGTAACTCCCTTAACCTATCGGAGCAACTTTTGTTGGGATGGGTGAGAGAATGAAGTATTGTTGAGCAAAAGAAACTCTCAAGCCGGGCTCGGTGGCTCAGCCTTTAATCGCGCGCTTTGGGAGGCTGAGGTGAGTGGATTACCTGAGCCCACGGGTTCAAGACCCACCTGGGCAACTTGGTGAGACCTCATCTCTACAATAAATAAAAAACTAGCCAGGCATGCGCCTGTAGTTCCAGCTACTTGGAAGGCTGAAGCGGAAGGATGGCCGGAGCCCAGCAGTTCAAGGCTGCGGTGGCCGGGAGCGGCCACTGCACTCCAGTCTGGGCGATAGAGTGAGACTCCAACTCAAAAAAAGAAAAAAATAAAATAAAATAAAATAAAAAGAAACTCTCCAACCTGCTATTCTAACCACTCCTATTCTTTGCAGTAGGAAATTTTAGTGGCTACTACCATCAACATCTCTCATGGGTGAGGGACTCATCCTTTCCAACTTCTGAAAAGATTGACTCTCAGACACTCTAACTTTGTGATCATTTTCCCCAGACAATAGCTTGTGACAGACAGACCCTCTAGAAGTGGCTGCTGCCATATCAAAAGGCTTTTTTTATTTTTATTTTTTTTTGCTTTCTTTTAAAACTGGAAGTTGTTCTTTAAGAACATTAAGGAAGTTTTAATGGTTCTTGGCATTTTACAACTGGAAAATAATTTAGCATTTATCTAACAATGTAAGTTCATGATTTACAGATAAAAAGTTACTGAATAAACCACAAAAGGAGTATATCAATGAAGATTATACTCAGATATGAATAATAAAGACCCCAAATGCAGTAGGTACAAGACAAAAGTAGATTTTTTCTCATCATCTGGATTAAATATGAAGATCAGCAGTCTTGGTGAAGATTCCTCTTTAATTACTAGTAAGCAATTCTACCCTTCCATTGTAATAAAATTGCTAACATAGGAGCTGATTATCCAGATGGACTGTACTTAACTTTCCCAGCATTCAAGTGTAGCCAAGAACTGTGGTCTCACCATAACCATGTGAGCAGAAGTGATGGGTGCCTTCAGTCAAGAGATATGCACTTCTTGAGTTCTCTTTTCTTCCCACTGGTTGCAAGTGGTAAAGACTAAAGCAATCTGGAAGCCATCAGTTGAGAAGAAGTCTGATAGAGAAGTAATTTTCTAACCTGTTTGTACTGTTATGGTGAGGGACTATTTTTCTGTAAAAGCATGACACTTTTTATCAATAACACCATAGTCCAAGGATAGTATAGTAGTTCTATGGTATCTGGAACCCCAAATCCTTTAATTCTGTGGCTCTGCCTTTCTTGGTTTCCATCAAAGACACTTCATGCTCCAAATACCTGCAATTATATGCACATTTCAAGTAACAGGAAGAAGAAGAGAAAAATACATAAAAGATGATGCTCTTTAAAGAGATTTTCCAAAAGTACCATGCTACACTTCAGTTTACATCTTATTTGCAAGAGCAATCACTTGGCCTTATTGTACTGTTATGGTGAGGGACTATTTTTCTGTAAAAGCATGACACTTTTTATCAATAACACCATAGTCCAAGGATAGTATAGTAGTATCTTTAACTGGGTGGTAACATGCCCAGCTATAAAAATCAGAGTTGTTTTACTAAGAAAGAGGGTGACCATAGAAAATAAAGCAATGTTTTATTTAAGGAGAAAATTAGTCTTTAGTTTCTTATCAAAAGGAGAAATAAACAACAACAATGGAGTTCAGAGTAAACATGGTAGAACTGCAAATGTCTTCAATTTGTGCCAACAGAGGGCCAAGATAAGAAAGTTCTTAGAATCCTCATTAAAATTCCTACTGCTAGGAGTTGTAAACACCAGTTTATTTTCAAAATTTGCAGTATTGTAAGGTAGACCTGAATAGGATGTAAACTGTTTAGAAGCTTACTTAGGCCAAACCAAACTACAGTCTCCACAAGGACAGTGAATTGAGAAGTTTCCATAAAAAGAACTTACTTTTTGTTTGATCTAAGTGACTAGCAGTATGCAACCAAGATCACCACATAGAGTCTTCCATCCCGCTGCCCCCTTGGAGTATTTTGTATTATTCCCTGAGGATATATATCCATGTCAAAGTTTGGACTCAGGTTATGCTTGGTTTTCTTCTCCTCTCTCTTCTTCCTCAAGAGCATCTCTGAGACCTCACTTGACCCAAGAAGAGAGACTTAGCAACGTCTTTTGCTAAATAAAGACGACATTCAAGTTCTTAAATTTGCCATCTTTTTCTAAACATGTTCACAAATTCTTAGGCATGGTTTACATAGCATCAGATTTTGGAGAAAGAAAGAATGCTCTGATTTATTCTTCCACGAACATGACTTATTACCTCTTACCATAAAAGGCAGAAGCGTTGTAATTTTTCATTTTGTATAGAAAATTGACTTTATATAAGAATCATTTTCTTTATATGCACAATGACTAATGAAAAGTGTTCTGTAATAATTTCTTAACACTCTATAATGACTTTACCTTTATTTCCTTAATAATAATAATAATAATAATAATAATAATTTGTTATATAGAGAGCTCCTGCAGGTGTCAAGTACTTCCTTAGCCCTTATTTCTCTTTCCATTTAATCTTCATAAGAATTGTATAAAGCACATGTTATTGATTCAATTTTTTGGACGCGAAAACTGAGAATCAGAAAGAATAAATACTGGTATAAGTCCTCTGTTACAGAAATCTGATGAGCTCCCACAAACTTCTGTGTTCTTTGAAGCAGTAATATGGCTTACACTGTTTTCTCCTGTCATGTCTCTCTGGTATCCCCCAACTGTCCAGCTGTCCCTCTCAGCCCATGGCAACTCAAAAAGTACAAACCCATTATTAGTACCCAGTCTTTAATTTTAGGTTACTGTAAATTTTAAACTCAGTTTCACTCCACTCCAGCCCACACTATAGTCATCTTCTTTCTAAGAAAATAATAAGTAAAAAGAAAAAAGTCTTACCTGATTGTGTCCCACATCCCACTCCGTGAGGTACCACCCTCCTAGACACAGCAGACAAACTATCCAGACAAATAAAGGGTACCTGGTGACTGCACTACTCTCAGTTTTTCAGAACTGCTTTTTCATCCCATGCTGATGCTATTTTCTAGGGCTGCCCTGGTAGAAGTGTACATTTTACTGCTCCTAGAAGCTGCCATGGGAGATTGCTAAACAAGACAAGAATTCACATTTTTATTCACTATGGCCTCCCTTTGAAAATGTTTTATGGTTGGGCTTAGGCATCTCCCCTAGCAACCCATTCTCTCTTTTAGGGAAATGGAAATAAAATACTTGACATTTACTTCATAGAGCAATTCAGAATAATATTAAGACATTTCTCAAACTAGTTGGAGGGAACATGGAGTGTGCATATTTCTCCCCCAGTGATGGGTCTTGAAGCATGCCGTACCCGGACATTGGCAGAAGAGTGCCATGTGGTCACATTCTGTAGTCCTCTAGACAGCAAGTGGATATAATCTGAAGAAAAGAAAAAACTGTTAAAATATAGCAAGAACACACATATTCCCTACTAATGATAAACCTCACTTCTTTTAGATCTTCGCCAAAGTAGGCCTGGCTTTGCTACCTTTTCTAGTGGTCTGGTAGACCCTTGATCTTTAAATGGTGATACTTTTCCTATATAGAAAAAGAAGAAAGAAGCTCTTGGGATATTTTACACAAATTTAGTTTATGAATCTTACACAATTCTGATGTTTCCTGTATTCTCCAAGTACAAAAATGTTAAAAAAATTTTTTTTAAATTAAAGACTTAGAAGAATGAGTGGGAGATATCTAGACAACACTAAGAAGCTACGTTATGGCATAATAATCATTAGTTGGAAATAATCAACTTAACACCTCTACTTAGGTACTTCATAGACATTGCAAACCCAACACGTCCAAAATCCAACTCATGACCTATCCCACCATATCTGAACTATCCCATTTCTCCCCCTCTCTGTGAATTCCCTACCATTAGTCTGGTTGCATGCTCATAAAACTGGAAATCTCTCTTAATATCAGACTCTTTCTCAACCCTAATATTTAAGCTACCATCAAGTTCTTGGATTTGACCTCTAAAATACTGCTGGGATTTATATATTTTCCTCATCTCCATAGGCCCAGCATAGGCCAGGATCGCCCACTGGATAGCTTCTGACTGTCTCTTGCCTTATTTTAAATCTATTATCTCCTTTTATGTCAAAATAATCTTTGAAAAATACAGATATGATTATGTATTTTATTGCTTAAGATTCATAGGTCAGGCTCGGTGACTCAACCTGTAATCCCAGCACTTTGGAGGCCGAGGAGAGTGGATTGCCTTAACCTGTGGGTTCAAGACTAGCCCCAGCAACTTGGTGAAATCTACAGTAAATAAAAAAATTAGCCAGATGTGGTAGTGCGTGCCTGTAGTTCAGCTACTTGGAAGGCTGAGGCAGAAGGTTTGCTGGAGCTCAGCAGGTTGAAGCTGGGTGGCCATGTGTGCCACTGCACTCTAGCTGGGGCGACAGAGTGAGGTTCCAAGTCAAAAAAAAAAAAGATCCATCAAAGATTCTCACTATTCTTAGGACAAATGTCAAAGTCCTTTTCATAATCTAAACCCAATTTATCTCCAAAGCTTTAAGCCAGTTTCCTATTGGTTTGTTAAAGTGTTGTATGAGCTTGTGTACTTTATAGACTGTTATAGTAGGGATAAGGAATTACTGTCTTGTCTTCTTCCTCTGGATCTGTGTTTCCACACCCCCCCGCTCTTTAGTTTGTGCCTCAATTCTAAAGAAATCTTCATGTGACTGAGAATTAACAATTGCTTGATACCAACCCAATTAAAAATTGCTCTCTGGTCCCCTGTCAGGATCTTGTGGGTCAATGATTTAGCAGCACCAAGTTCCAGCACAGTGGCACACAAGTCATTTTAGCTTGCACTGTCCACTGCATGCCCTCCTATGGAGCAACCGTTTTGCCTAGAGCATTAACTTCAGGAAAGTCTTATTAATCATCATGGTTGCAGTTCCTGAGCTGGCCCTTGATGCTGGGTGTGAGGCTGTTTCTCAAGTGTAATGGCCCTCAACCTGTTAAGGAATCCCCCTCCCCCCTTTTTAATATCCTGCCATAAGATTAATAGTTCAAACCTGATGCCACATGCAAACATCCTGATAAGATCTTACTTAATGAAAAGCAAGCGGAGACTTTCTTCTGTGAACATATGTCTTTTGAGAAACTCAAAGCAAATTGGAGATAACATGCAAAATGTCGCAGGAAAAGAAAAAGTTCTAAATGAGAACATTTATCATCATCATAGATTCATGTGGGCTGTCAAGACACAATAAAGATTTTAACTCATTTTGTCTTAGGCAGGCTTTTCCATGAGGACTTTCATTAACAATACTCTCTGCTTGACCTGTTTCTGTTCAGCCACATCTCCCACTGTGGAAGACAGGTTGTGAAATATATCTTTTCAAATGGATGTCATTGATTTTAATATACCTTTAATAATATTGCCACTCAGTGTTTTAATTACTCATACTTATTGGTACTTCCACCCTCAGGTGATTTTATCTAATAAATCTGGTAAGTACAGTAGACTCTGATATTAGATGTACAGATATTAGATGTACAGCTCATGTGGAGGGGAGACCATTTCCTCTGTGCTGGACTCAGACATGGGTCAAGGGTGTGCCTCGAAAAGCTCACAGTAGGGCAAGATTTGCAAATGCTCAGTCACAGCCAGACACTTTCCTCTCCTCTGTGGCAGCACTGCCAGGAGAGTCCTTGACAGAAGAAGTTTTCGAATGACAGCTTTGCTTTGCTGTATGCCATCCCTGCCCAGTTTACCTCAGTCACAGTGTAACACCATCTTTGTGCTTTGCAGGCCATTAGTGCTTGTCATTAGTACTCAGCTTTTCATATCTTATTCCAGTTAATTCCATTTATATGCATTTTGCTCACTGTTTGGGGTTGAATTGAATCCTGTTAAAATTTGTTATGTTGAAGCATTCATCCCCAGTGCCTCAGACTGTGACCTTATTTGGAAAGAGGGAATTTGCAGATGTAAGTAGTTATTGCCATTCAGATGTATTGCAGATGTAAGCTGATTTGTTGGAGAGGAGGCTGCCCTGGTGTAGGATGGGGAAATTTGGACACAAACACCCCTACAGGAAGATGATATGAAGACTCAGGGTACAAGAAGAACACCATCTGCAAGCCAAGGAACGCCTGAGACTGACCAGAAGCTAGGAGAGAGGCCTGGAACAGATTCTGCCTCATAACCCTTTGAAGAAACCAAGCCTGGCAACACCTTCATTTTGATTTCTGACTTCTAAACATCAGAACTATGAGACAATATGTCTGTGTTGTTCTGAGCAATACATTTTCTGGTACTTTGTTACAGAAACCCTAGGAAACTAACACATCCACTAGAGTATAGATCTCTCATGGGCAAAGTCTACATTTTATTTACCCCTGTGTACCTGCAATAGTGCCTACATGAGGTAGATACTTAATAAATATTTATGGAACTTAATTGCATGAGCGGTGAAGAATGTAGAGGCAAAAAGCTGATTTGTTGGAGAGTAAGGGAGATAGGAAAAAAATGAATTCTTCCATTTTTGGAAGGATGGGTAGAGAGGATGTGATGACCAGGGAAGGAACAGATATTTGAGCAGATATGGACCGACAAAGGTGCTTCAGATCTAAAGCCATAAGTAGCAAGCATTTGCCAAACACACTTCTCTGGCATGCCTGGCAACATGAAGGAAACAGGTAAGCAGGCCCAAAGAAATCATCCAATACTGAGCATTAGGATTTGCATTTATTCAGCTAGCTTCCAATGGAACAATAAACTCAAAAACATAGTGAAATGGCTCAAGGGAAAACAGTGCTCTGGAGATAAGAGTTCTTTCAAAAACTGGAATGCAAATTACAGGTGAGACTATGGGACACAGAAGATATTGGTGTCAAGTGACTGGAATTCCTCCAAGAGTCTCAGATCTATGAGACAAACAGGGAGTATCAAGGAACTGTACCTAAAATTAACTGTCCTTGTGCTAAAGCCTTAGGGGTCTGTTTAAGGATAGATCCATCTTAAGATGGTCCTTATAGAGCACTAGCTTTTTTGTAGGATTACAGCACACTTGCTGCAGTCTGGGATAAAGTAACCTGACACAGTACATCTATTTTTGGTATCAGATCACATCTAATTGAGGTGAATAACTACAGCTGTACACCAGTGACTGACTCAAGCAGAAATTGCAAAGTGGCTACTCTTACTCTGCACGCAGTTCCTGGGGTTTTCTATTAGGCCTGGACATTTGGCCCACATTCCATTTCTTAAGTTTGAATTAGTTGCCAAAAATCACCACTTGGAGGAGTTTTGGTCAAGGTGTTGTTTCATTCGTTCATGACTCTGGCCTAGCCCCCGTCACCATTGATGATCATGATCCTAAACTTAAAGTGTGGCATGGAAAAAACTGATTAAACCCCTCTAGTTTTTCTTAACACTTCAAAAATTATTTTAAAGTAGAATATAGAATGATGCTGGCCTAAATTGTTTTAATTTACATATATCTAAATGCAAATTCTAGGATTGGCTTCTAGAGAAAAATCATAGCTGTCCTACTTGTAACAAACATTTGCAGTGTAAAAATGTCTGGATGAAAATAAAGCATAACTAAGCCAGATGGATGGGGAAGTGACACGACTAATAAGAGTTTAAATAAAGTAATTGGTTTTATGATTTTGTAAGTAGCAAGTGAGAATCATAGAACACTTAAATATATATAAAATTATTTTTAAAAATCACCCATAATTCTACCTGAAGACAACAACTGTTGAGGTTTTCCTGCGTTTTTTCCTCTATGAGGAATGTAACATTCGTTTCCACCTCTACATCAAAAACCTTCCCAGAAGGATTGGAAGAAAATCTCAGTCATTAACTTCTGTCCTATATGGAGGTTGGGTGGAGAGGATGTCTTCCAAAAGAGTTGTGTGTGGTTTTTTTATAGTTGAGGACACTCTGGAAAAGAATGTTTTTCTTTATCCACACAGGTCACCACAGTTATACAAAAATGGGTTCCCGGTCCACGGTTTATAATATTCCACTTTTTCCCTCCAAAAAGTGGGTGGGGGAGCCACACCTTTGGACTGTTCCTCCAAAAGTCCAATTACTAGTGAATTGGGTGTCACCATCGATGTGAACGTTGATCTCCATACCTGAGAAGCCTTAAAACAGAAGTCCCAGCCACTTCCCAGGGGTAGAAGAAGCTCCCCAACCTCTTACTAATTCTTCTGTTTCCATCATATCTCCTCTGAAAACACTTGCCTCCCACTTATCTTCCCATCACTACCTCCAATTTAGCATGATCTCTTCTAGGAGGCTGGGGTGGACGTGGGCATAGTATCTGTTGAGTGTCTGGCAACTTCTGCTCTGCACATTTTCACAAAATTTCCATTTAGAGAAGAGAACACAGAGGAAAAATTCCTGATTGCAGGAGAAGCCAGAACAAATTAATTTCTCACGAAATTTTTTTTGCTAGATACATTTGATATCATTAGAATCATACCACATACGCAATTCTTCATTTATTATTGTATTTACATTATAACTAAGCATTTTCCAATGTTTAAACCCTGTGCAAACATGATTAAGAGCTGCATAGTGTCTAAGCATGAGGATGCATCTATGCACATAATATCTGGTTAAGCAGCATAATTCAGGAGTCAGGAAAGGAAGCCGCCGAACCAGACCATCTGGATTCCATTTCTAGCACTGCACTTGTAAGTAACATAATCTTGATACATTAACTAACCTCACTGTGCCTCAGTGCCCTTATCTGTAAAATAGTGGTGATAACAACCCAAATCCATATTGTTGTGAAAATTAAAGGAGCCAATACATGTAAAATCCTGAGAACAGGCTCTTACACAGTGGAGAAATGCAGTTATTTCAGTACAATACTGTGCTATGTCGTTCAGATTATGTGCTGTAGACAGCCAACCCTACGTTTGGATCTGAGCTCTTTCTATCATCTATGTGACATTTAGTAAATTACTTCACTTCTCTGAGTTTCAGTTTTCTCATCTGTGTAGTAGTACATCTTTTCAGGGTTGTTGTGCCGATTAAGTACAACACCAAAAGTGAATACCTCAGCAAAATCCCTGGCATACAGTGTTCAATATATTTTGACTCAGTCGTTCCATATTCCCTGTTCCTAACACAAAGCCTTCTAAATAGCAAGCACTTAGATACCGGTTGAATAGATGTTTATTTATTAAGGAGCTGGGTCGAATAGTACTAATGTAAATGTAAATATTAATGAAAGACTTGGAAGGGTTCACACTAATTTGGTAATCGAAAATGCCCACGTGAAAGGAGATTGGAAGAAGGGAAGGAGGTTTCACTTTTTCCTGTTCAAAGTGTACGATGAAAAAACATTCATAGTTTGTTTTTATGAATTAAAATAAAATTTTAAAGTAATTAAACCTTAAAAAGGCAAGAACAGAGCCTTGTAGAGTCCTGGGTTAGGTGGACAGTAAAACTGCCACAGGTGGCATGAAGGAAAAAACAGGATGGAATATATATAATCTAGATCTTTCCAGGAGGCTCCAGATCTCACTTGCTGTTGACCTTCCCTGTGCGCTCAAATCTACAGTTACAAAGACAGACTTGTTGTTTGTTTGCTTTTCTGAATGAGTGGTTTTCATTTATATAAAGAAATATTTTTTCATAAATTGGGCAAACATTTCTTTCAGATTATTTTCATATCATTATCCAGGGGACACAAATCCATCTTGGAGTAATACCTTAAACTTTGACACCTTGCTCTCCAGGTGAAATGCTTCCATTGTAATATATTCTGTTAAAAGTTTCTTTGTGTAGAGGCAAAGTGGTGAAAAATTGTTTTGTGTTTCTATGAGAAAAGAGTTTAGCACAGTTGGCAAGATCATGAATTTCTCAGGGTTTCACATTTCTCTGTGTGGTGATGGCTGCCCTGGTTTTGCTAACAACTCCATTCACATTCACTCCATTCTACTTGGTGAAGAGGTGATTGGTGATCTCTTCAATAGACTGTCTCAGATGGGTTAGGCCACCTCATTCAGCATTTTGGCAGCAGCTATACACAGATGAGGGTACCATGCCCAAAGCAAGCCATAAGGTGTACAAGAGGGGTTAACCATCCATTCTACTTGTCCGACCATGGATAGGAAGCTCTGTCCATTGGGTGTGCTCACTTTCTCCTTCTGCCAGATCTCAGTTCAGACTAGCTGGGAAGTCATCCCATCTCTCATGCACTATAGCTTACTCCCTTCTGTGAAGGAACTGCCATGTGGCTACAGGTATATTAGAAACTGTGCTCCAAGACCTGGAACATTTGCTGGTCCCGGAGAAAGGAGAGAGCCCAGGTGTCAATTTTATAGGAAAACCTATGTTCTTTGGCAATATGTCCTGTGAGCCTGAGATTTTGGAAAAAATGGTGTAAATTAGCTCAGATGCCACAGAATCCAATAAGAAAGAAAGGAGAAGACTTGAACCTAGTAGCCTTATTATGGTGGGAAAAGCACAGACCCAGATGTTAAACCAACTTGGGTTCAAATTCTGGCAGTGCTGTTTACTAACAGTTTTACTTAGGCTATGTTCTTTGTCCTAGAAAACCCTCAGCTTCCTCACCTATAAAATGGGGATAAAAATATCTACATCCGAGAACTTTGGGGAGAGAATAATGACATGAAAGGGTTAGCATTTGGTAGACATTTAACTAATAATTGTAATAATGAGTGACTTTCATGTACGCTCAGATGATAGGGCCTGCCTAGGCCCAGCTCCTTAGCAACTTGAGGCCTTCTGGATGTCAACCAACTTGTTAATTTAGTAACACGTGATGGGGTACTTCTTTATAGGTATTACAGTTTAATAGAAGACATTTATGAATAGTTTTCTTATTAATTTAAGCATTTTGAATAGGTCCAACTAGATACTACTTCATACCCACTAGGATGGCTATAACGAAAATAACAGAAGACAAAAAGTGTTGGTGACAGCCGGGCTCAGTGGCTCAGCCTGTAATCCCGCGCCTTGGGAGGCTGAGGTGAATGGATTGCCCGAGCCCGCGGGTTCGAGACCCACCTGGGCAACTTGGCGAGACCTCATCTCTACAATAAATAAAAAATTAGCCGGGTGTGGTAGCGCGCACCTGTAGTTCCAGCTACTTGGAAGGCTGAGGCGGAAGGATCACCGGAGCCCAGCAGGTTGAGGCTGCGGTGGCCGGGAGCGGCCATTGCACTCCAGTCTGGGCGACAGTGTGAGACTCCAACTCAAAAAAAAAAAAAAGTGTTGGTGAGAATGTAGGAAAGTTGGAACTCTTGTACACTGCTGGTAGAAATGTATAAGGGTACAGTCACTATGGAAAATGGTTTGGCCATTGCTCAGAAGGCTTAATATGGCATTATTATATGACCCAGCAATCTCACTCCTAGATACATAGCCAAAAGAATTAAAAACGTGGGCTAAAACACATACTTGAATGCTAGTGTTTATTACAGCACTTTCCAAAAGGTGGATTCAACCCTAATGTCCACTGAAAAATAAATAGACAAAATGTTTCATATACATATAATAAAATATTATTCAGTCATTAAAAGGAGATGAGGGCTGGGCGTGGTGGTCCAAGCCTGTAACCCCAGCACTTTGGGAGGCCGAGGCAAGAGAACTGCCTAAGCTCAGGGGTTCGAGATCAGCCTGGGCAACTTGGTGAGACTTCGTCTCTACAGTAAATCAAGAAATTAGCCAGGCATGGTAGTGCGCACCTGTAGTTCTACCTACTCGGAAGGCTCAGGCGAAAGGATCGCCTCAGCCCAGTAGGTTGAGGCTGCGGTGGCCTCTGCACTCCACTGCACTCCAGCTTGGGTGACAGAGTGAGACTCTAACTAAAAAAAACAAAAAAACAACAAAGGAAGAAAAGGAAATGAAATTCTGATACGTGCTGCAACATGGGTGAACCTTGAATTCATTATGGTAAGTGAAATTAGACAGACATGAAATGACAAACATTGTAGGAGCCTACTTACATGAAATCTCTAGAATAGGTTTATTCATGGGAACAGAAAGTAACTTAGCGTTTACTAGGGGATGGGGAGATTGGAGAACAGAAAATTATAGCTTAAAGGTTACACGGTTTCTGTTTGAAATGATGAAAAAGTGTAGGAAATTAAAAGTGGTGAGGATTGCAAAGCATTTTGAACGTAATAAATGAAATATAAACTTAAAAATAGTTGAAATGGGCCAGGCACGGTGGCTCATGACTGTAATTCCAGCAATTTGGGAGGCTGAAGCAGGAGAATTGCTTGAGTCCGGCAGTTCAAGACCATCCTTGGCAACACAATGAAACCTTATCTCTAAAGAAAAATCTAAAAATTAACTGGGCATGGTGGTGAGTGCCTGTGGTCCCAGCTACTCAGGAGGCTGAGGTGGAAGGATCGTCTGAATGACATTACCCTTATGAGTACCACTGAGCATTTTTTTCATACATTTAAGGTCACTGTTTTTTCTATTGAGCTAAAAGTTTTCCAGAATCCAAAGGAATGAATGCTAATGGCAGTGTTTCAGACTGAAATGGGTGGGAGGGGGAAAACCAGGGGGCACAGCTTGTCTGATTCTCTTCAGCCCCATTCCCAGAAAACATAATCTAAGTAGTCACATCCTCCCTGGGCAAGGATGTTTCTTAATATCCAGAAAGAGCCTGCTTTGGGTTGGAGCTGAGTGAGGTTTTAAGGAGAAGGCCGTCTGTACTCGATTACAATTAGTATGAAAAGTGAATTGTGAGTCAATAAGCCTAATACAATCACTTTGTCTAATGTCTTACCAGCTTTTTCATGCAGTTTCCAAAGAGCTGCCTGTGAACATCTCAAGAAAGATGATCACCTGAGTTTGCAGATTTCATACTACATAGTTCCACAATTTCTTGGGAGAAACCGCAAAGTCATTCAATCAATCCGTTTGAGATGGGAATAAATAACAACAATGGCACATAAATAGCATGGGTTGGCTGTGGGAGCAAGCTGTCATTTCCAGGAGAAGCATGTAGTTTTCCACCCAAGGGTGAAGCATACAATCATATTTTAAAATTCCAAATATAACAGAATTCAAATAGGTTTGCTTTGTCGTTAAGCTGCCCACAGGTTTCCACTTTGATCAGATGTCACAGTTGCAAAAACCGGAAGGAAAAGAGTGAGATTTTGCTTAGTTCATTGAATCCCAGATGAAGATGAACTTTTTTGCCCATGAAAAACTAGAATATTCCTCAGATGAGTTTGATGTATTGCCAGCCTGTGGTCTGACTTTGTCTGAGAATGTCACTCCACTCCTCCAAAGTTGCCAGGATCAGAGGCCAAAAGGAAAAAGAATGGGGCTTTTTTGGCATTGCAGGATGATATCTTCCCCACAATCCATCCTGATGTGTCACTGCAAGTGTATGGGGGACAAGGGTCAGAGAGAAAAACAAAAAGATAGGCATTCTTGAGCCCAGAAATGACTTCTGGTAAGATGAAATAACCAAGGGACATGATAGATTCAGGACACCTATAACCAACCTGGGCTGGATCAGCATTTCTAAGTTTTTAACCAAGAAATATTGATTTATGTTTATTATGCTTTATGGCACTTTAGACCAATTTATAACACTTACATTAAGGAATGGATGGACTGGGAAAAAAGCCAATATGGGCATGAAAAAAGATGAAGTGCTGTCAGAGTGGCGACTTTCAAGTATCAGACACAATTTCTTGCTTTTGCATTTTATTTGAACTATTTAACATAAAACAGGAAAATAATTCGTGATCTTAAATTACACAAACCAAAAAATGAGATAAGTTGAGCAACCAAAAAATTGTAAAACAACCAAAAAATTGTAAAACATACACCACATACATATATCTTCAACTGTTAAAACAAAAAACCAAAAATAAAACCTTTCTTTATATACCTATTTTTAAAGTGTGTTTAAGTAGTGATAGTATGCAAAATGAAGAAAAAATGGTACAGTATAAGATATGTTTTATTTCAAATATGAGTCATCATAGGAAAAAATGCAACAAAATAATATAGATATTTGCCTAAAAAAGTAACCTATCTTCCCTAATAAATTTTGATGAATCAGAGACCAGAGACATTTTCTTTGCATATGTCTCATAATAGCAGTTCCAGGATTTTAGCATTAAATAAACAAATTAAAATATGACAATAGTTACATGTACTGAGAAATATAATTTTTTGGATACAGAAATTGTTCACTCATTCCATAATTGTCTATTAAGATCATCAATAGTTATTATTAGAAAATACTTTTAGAGCTAAAAAGTTGCCAAAAACATGTATCTAAGTAATTACTGTCATCATTAGCATTTTTAAATGATGAGACATGATAGGACGGACATCTCTTTTCAACACCTAGTTTTATCTCAAAAAAGAGCCTAGCCTTAAATAAGAATAAAATGCAAGTTGCTAGTAAGTGAAAGTACAGTGAAATTTCTTAGAATGGATATAGTTTTTAGTAAGTTTCATTTGGAATATTTCCTTTAGGATAATGTCTGTGATTCTATAGAAATATTATATGCATCATAGGTGAATTAAGCTTTGAACTGAATTTTGAAAGCCTTAAGTAAAATGATTTGATGATCAAATGAGATACATTGGAAAGAAAGTGAGGATTACGTGAGATAGAAATTTGGGGTTTGGTGGATGAGAGTTTGAATAAATACTCACTGATAATATGTATAATGTTATCCAGTAGGGGTGATATTAGTAGACAGTGTAACAGTAACATAGGGTACTGAGGACAAGATTAAATGTGACTTCATGCATGTGAGCAAATAAACAAACCAAAAATACGTAAGGAGGAAGCTGAATACAAGGTTAAAGAAAAGAACATGGAGAAGTAAACCTCAATAGAAATTTGTTCAATTTGAACTGGGGAAAATTTAATCCATAATAGAGAAACAAGTGGAATCAAAAAAGAATGTATTTCCCAACGATCTAACATCATGATCTTTCTCAGTCCAATATCTATGCTTATTTCCACTTACTGGTTTGTACCATAGAATTTAGGCTGGCGTTCAGGGCCCTTCTAAGTTTGATCCTAATCTAATGCTCCAGTTATAGTTCCCCAAACTCCCCATGACTCCAGGCAATTCATTGTATCTGTTCTCAAAACACACAGGGCCTCCACATATGGTGGTGTCTATTAATTGAGTGTTAACTGATACTTAAATGCGTTCTACTTCCTCCTCAGGTCCTGGACCCTAGCACTCCATCACACCTGGACTGCCTTTTTTCAGATCCTCTTGCTATTGAACTTAACAATGTTTTGCAGGATGTGACTAAAATTATCAACCACGTTAAAATACACGCCCTTAACTCACATCTGTTTGTCCTTGTGAGTGGACATCCTTTCAGGATGGCTCAAGATCAGCCCCATTTTTCACATGAGGAGACTGAGCCTGTTGAGGAAAGCAGAGCTCCCTTCCTAGGACTCGCCTGTTTCACCTTGTTCTGCATCAGGTAGGCATTTTAGTTACTTCTGACACCTCCAAATTTCTCAAAGTTGTGTCTGGCTCCATCTTTTATTTATATGCATGCCCCAGCTCTGAGAACACAAATCAAGCTCTTCATTCAAAGGCCAGACTTGGCTTGAGGAGGTGATATAACAGCACTCTGTATAGGTCCAGCTTCACATGGCAGTAGCTATATATGTGGTTTCCCCTTCCTTTTCAACAGTTCTCTCTTCCTAGTTGGGTATGTGATTCTATATGATGACAGGATCACTTTTATTTCCATTGCATGGGCTTTGCAGGGGGCATGTCTGTAGTCTGTTTCCTCACCTCACTTGAGAACATCATGATCACCGTTTATTCCCAGCCTCTGGTACCTCAGACAAAACTGAGTTTAATGTTCAGTTACACTTAAACATCCAATTTTTTTCTTTTTTCTTTTGTAGAGACGAGGACTCAGTTTGTCGCCCTGACTATAGTACAGCGACACAGTCATGGCTCACTGCAGTCTCAAACTCTTGGACTTAAACAATCCTCCCACCTAAGCCTCTCAAGTAGCTAGGACTACAGAAATGCACGTTTAGTTGATTTTTTTGAATTTTTTTAATAGAGATGGCATCTTGTTATGTTGCGCAGGCTGGGGTCAAACTCTTGGTCTCAAGCAGTTCTCCACCTCGGTCTCCCAAATTTTTATATAATATTAGAGGTAGAAAGACTCTCTGGTGTTCTCTAATATATCTCTTTCCAAAGAAAAGACTGCCAACAAAAAGAAAGCCGATTTGAAATAAAATACCAAGAGTCCTACTTAAATTGTGGGTTCATTGCAACAGGTGATTCACATTCTCCAACCCTGCTTTGTATAATATGTGTTAACTGGCAATCCAGCAAAGCCATGAGACCTTCAAAACTGCTTTGCCACATGGACATCAAGCACCTTGAATTAAAGGACAAGCCTTTGGAGTTTTTCAAATGAAAAAAATGTGAACATGAAGAACAGAAGCAATTTTTGAAGGCCACCACTTCTTGAAATGTGTCTGCACTGAGAGCATCATTCCTAGTTGCTAACCACATGGCTAAAGCTGAGAAGCCCTTTACTGTTCGTGAAGAGTTGATCCTGCCTGCTGCTAAGAATGTTTGTCATGAACTTTTAGGAAAGGCTGCAGTTCAAAAGGTGGCATGTGTTCCTCTTTGACTACCGCTATAACTAGACAAATTGATGAAGTCGCAGAGGATACTGAGGCACAATTGTTAGAGAGGATTGAGTCACCGTGGTACACAGTTCAGGTTGATGAGTCTACCGATGTTGACAACAAGGCGACAATGCTTGTTTTTGTGTGATATATTTTCCAGGATGATGTGCACGAGGATATATTACGTGCACTTTTTTTTGCCAACCAGTACCACAGCTGCAGAACTATTCAAGTCTTTACAAGATTACATATCAGGGAAACTGAACTGGTCATTTTGTGTCAGTATATGCATGAATGGAGTAGCTGCCATGAGGGTTTTCTGGTTTCACTGCTTGGGTCAAAGAAGTCACTTCTGAATGTGAGTCTATGCACTGTGTCCTCCATGGAGAAATGCTGGCTAGGTGTAAAATGTCACCTGAACGTAACAATGTTTTGCAGGATGTGACTAAAATTATCAACCACGTTAAAATACATGCCCTTAGCTCACATCTGTTTGTGCAGCTCTGTGAGAAGGTGGACAAAGAGCACACACATCTTCTCTTATACATAGAGTGAGATGGCTTCTCCCAGAAGGAAGATCACTGACAGAGTTTTTGAGTTATGCGAGTCACTCCAGAGACCTCTTTTTAAAAAACAGTCAGCCGGGCTCGGTGGCTCAGACTGTAATCCGGCGCCTTTGGGAGGCTGAGGTGAGTGGATTGCCTGAGCCCATGGGTTCAAGACCTGCCTGGGCAAGCGAGACCTCATCTCTACAGTAAATCAAAAAATTAGCCGGGCGTGGTAGCGTGCGCCTGTAGTTTCAGCTACTTGGAAGGCTGAGGCTGAAGGATCGCCAGAGCGGCCACTGCACTCCAGTCTGGGCGACAGAGTGAAACTCCAACTCAAAAAAAAAAAAAAAAACAGTCCAACTCAAAGAAAAAAAAAAATGGATTACAAAACTTGCTTACTTGTGTGACATATTCAACCTGTTCAGTGAACTCAATCTGTCACTACAGGGGAAACTGACAACTGTGTTCAAGTCGGCAGATAAAGTAGCTACATTAAAGCCAAACTGGAATTATGGAGGCAACGAATGACCATCGGGATTTTTGACATGTTTCAAACATTAGCAGAGATTTTGAAAGAGACTGAGCCAGGGCCTTCTTTCTCCTAACTGGTGCACGATCACCTATCTCAGTTCTCAGAAAAGTTTGAACATTACTTCGCAACCACAAAAGACCCAAACTGGGAAGGAATGGATATGCAACCCATTTGTGAATAAGCCAGGTGAATTTGTACTAAGTGGAATATCCTGATATTGCCACAAAAGCACTGAAAAATCTGCTTCCTTTTCAACATCCTATCTTTGTGAAGGAGGTTTTCTGCAGTAACCGCAACCAAAACATGATTACAGAGTAGACTAGACATAAGCAACACACTTCTGTTGTCACTGCCTCCCATCAACCCCAGATGGGACCATCCAGTTGCAGGATTACAAGTTCAGGGCTCCCATTGATTCTGTATTATGGTGAGTTGTATAATTATTTCATTATATATTACAATGCACTAATAATAGAAACAAAGAACTCAATAAATATAATATGCTTGAATCATCTCAAAACCACCCCCCACCCTTGTCCATGGAATAATTGTCTTCCATGAAACCAGTCCCTAATGCCAAAAAGGTTGAGGGCCACTGCACTAGAGCAATCACTGAATTTCCAAAGTTACTTACTAAGATTGTTTCAGAACATACTGCTGTATAAAGATGGCTAGGTAGTCAGCTGGGAGAAAATGGCAGAAATGGAAAGAAGAAACAACTAACTGAACCCAAAGAAAAATGATGGCCAAGAATCAGAATCAAGGCTGAACATACATATGTCAAAGGCAGTTCAGCTGAAAATAGGGATTAGGGACGAAAGGCAGAGTAATATTTTTTGTGAGTGTGTTTGTGTGCATTGGTGGGTTGCTTAGTTCAAGGTCAATAGCATGGCTGTGGATATACAGATAAGAGGCCATCATATTATTTCTAAAAGAGGTCACCAATAATGAGTGCAGTTGACTTACGCCACTGTATGCTTGGGGAAGATGGAAAGATACAAGTAGAGCAAAAAGTTACAAAAAAAGTTACAAATTTTATGCTATAATATTTCTTTAGGCAGTTAATGTGTAATCATCCTCCTCTAATGGGAAATAAAAGGGAGCTTAAGAGAGTTGACCTGGCCTGGCCATAATGGTGAGGTGAGAGTGAGAGTCGATGTTCTGCAAAGCCAAAACTTTTAGAGAAATATCCCTGCTGAGATTCCGAGAGTCTAGCAGGGGTTTGAGGTTAAAAACCATTAATGAGTTTCAAATGGAGTGCTAAATAGCAAGAGGATTTAAAGCCAGATTTTGGGAGCTGGAAGAGCCAAAAGATTGAAGAGCTGGTAAAAAAACAGATCAAGTAGCAAAGCCTGAGGGTGTTAGACAAATATTTGAGATGCGTCTGATATTTATAATTTGAGTCTATGCTCTTTGTGCCATGTGTGAATGATGGACCAACTACACAGAAAAGGCTGGGGACAGAGCTTCATGATCAGCTGGCTTCAGTGTATCATTTCATCTGCCTTCAACTTGAAGTTGTAGAAACAGAAAATTGGTAAAACTGGGACAATTCCATTATCCCTGATATTCCACCTTGATAGATCAAATATTTTCCTGATTGACTGCACCTATCTGATAAAGAAGTGAAAGACCTTGAAGCCTGATCTGATCCCTTGAAGTCTGAGTTTCTAGATCTGCTTTAGCTCTCCTAAGAGATGGTAGTCTAGGTGGCCAAAGGTGGTCTTGGTCTTTAAAAGTCCATCTCCAGTGTTAAGCAATTGACTTTCCTCAGTATTATTTCCTCAAGACATCAACGCTGGGAAGGATTTCCTACCTTTTCAAAGTCAAAAGCCTTGGTGCCTCTATTATGTAAGGTACAATAGACCAGGACCATGGTAAATGTTAACTCAGTTTTTAAAAGCCAAAACTTTACAGATGTTACTAAGACTCAACAAACTGCTTCCTTTCCCAAGGAGATCGTTTCTACCATTAATATAGAAAAATGAAAAACAAGACAACAGTAATCAACAAGAAACTCCTAAAATTACTGCACATCTCTAATATTCTCCAGGGACATCCTGCCCTGCCAATATCTAGTTCAGCATCATGCCAATACGTTGACAGGACAATTCATGGCCCAAAATTTCATCTGAGTTCTTAAACACATATTTATTAGAGTTGATCCTGAGTGGTGCTCTTGCTTGTATCTGAGGTTCTTGTAGGGCTAGATTCATTAAACAGATCAGGATTTTGTCTAGACAAGTGATGATGAGCTTTGATCTAAGGCACCTTGGGAGAGGGACACCAGCCTAATGGCATTCAGAGTTGCAAAAGGATGTCTGGGTGTCTGCCTTTCATTCAGTGCCCTTTCAGACCCAGACAAGGTTGTAGGTGTCCCGAATATCCAATAATTCATTCACCAGAGAAGCAAGAAGAGGTCATAGCATCGGGATAATGCATCTTGTTTAGCTTGGTCTAAGGGGATGGGGAAGATAGACGAGGAGGCAAGGTTTTCCTTCAGAAAGGGTCATGATTTTTGCCAACGCACTAAAAACCGGGTGTGGAGAAACCACCACCAATATCATGTGCCCCAGCATAAGACCCAGGCAAGGTCCAAGGAGAGCTTATCGGAGTGTGGCACCCTGGGCTCAGGTCAATGAGGAGGGATGGCTAGCCTGAAGCAGCGGGACTGATGCGTAGCTACTGCATAGATGGCTGAGGGCAGAAGTGAGAAACGACTTTGGGGTGATCAGAGAGAAAACATCAACAGGTGGAGGGCATCCCACCAGATTCAAACAGCAAGGGTCTAGGAGATGACTGTAGCTGCTGAGAAGGCTAAAAGTGAGAGTCAGGATTCTGTATGAGCCCCTGAAAACAGAAAGGAACTACAGAGGGAAGCAGGATTTCAGCAGTGACATTGCTAGGGTCACGGTAACCAGAGAAAACAGTGTTCTTTTACCATCGTGGCATTAGGGAATACTTCAGTTCTTTCTTTTACCATATATAGCCTTTCCAGGCTATTGGCAAGTGGAAATGTTTCACTTTAAAAAATAGTGTTTAACCTATGCTAATTAACTATATGTCTTATTAAGCACTTATTTATGGGCAGGATTTTTTTTTAATGCCTCAGTAGTGCTAGTGGCTCTCCTTATTCTCATCTTTGTACCCAGAGACTCATTTTAAGCAAGATCTCAGTTTGTATCAGAGAATGCCAGTCTCTGACTTCTTCTCAAAGAAAATCTCGCCAAATTGAGATAAATTTTGAAAAATCATAGATAAATGTATGTGTCTTCAAGGTTTAATTATATTATTTCCCTCTTTCTACTGTGATTACTTTGACTGATGGGACCTTCACAATATACTCATTATTCAGCTGGAAACCCCATGAAGCTGTAACCTGAAGCCCTTTGTCCTGAGGCCACTCGATGGCCATCTCTATACAATGGTGTCTGTGCATTCCAGCAGAGAGGTAGGTAAAGAGTTATTAAGTCACTTGAAATTGCATTTAGTGCACTGAAAAGTTGTTGGGCCATTTCAGGCCATAGCAGTGTGGCAGAATGCCCAACTGCCTACGTCAAGCAGTGTTTATAAATTAGAAATTACCAGCCATTTGGTTTCTTGCTGATCAGTCCCAGTCCCTGGAAGACTGTGCCGCCGTGCCTGGGGCAGAGTTGTTACTAGACCAAACAAAGCATAGCTCTTGGTTAATCAGTCATCATTTGTCTACCTGGTGGTGTTATTGGAAGAGATTTAGAAGTATATGTCTCTTCAATTGCATTGCTATGTGGCTAATTATTCTACCTAAAAGCAACAAGTAGTTTTTTGATAGTTCTCTTGCCAAGCACAGAAAACTGACCATACAACTCAATTCAGTGTGATTACCTCTAGATTCATTTCTCTCAGCTAGTTAACAAAGATTTATTGAGCAGTACCTACTATATGTCACACATGGAACATAATTGAACTAGTCCCTCCCACTTACAGAGTTTTTTTTTTTAATTGAGTCTTTACCTGAAACCATATTAAGTCCTTTATTTGTTGTGAAGATTTACTTTTCACAACTCTGGGGAAAAGGTATGGCGAAGATCCCATTTTACAGTTGAAGAAACCGAGATTCAGAAAGTTAAGCAAGTCTTCCAGTGGCTCCTGGAAGAGATCATTCTTGGCTTTTAGCTAGTTACCTCGATTGCCCCAGGGTTTCCGAGAATCCTCCTGACCAGGTTCAGACAATCTTACAATGTCTGTCTTTTCCTCTTTAGGCATCAGGAGCAACCCCCAGCCTGGAGTAATTCTTGTCGAATTCAGTGTCCCCCTCAAGTGTAACCCATACCTACAACCCAGGCTGAAGTCAGGCCACCTCCATCAATTCCTCCCTCTTCCCCTGCTGTCTTGAAAAGCAGTCCTGCCATGACTTTGCTGCCCATGTCACAAACCAGTGGCAGGCCACTGTCACTGCTCTGAGATACTTGGAGGCAAGGATGAATAAAGTGAGAGAAAAAGAAAATATTTGGGTCAAAGGAAAAATGGTTAGCAACAATAAAGCATACTTTAAATTAAATGGAGCCAGTTAATTACGTATGCTAATTTCCCCCAAAGCCCCTGGTTGACAAGAACAGAGCAGAGCCAGACAAAAAAGCAGGTGTCACCACCAAGTGGAAATTCCCAGAGATCTGCGCTTCCTAGGAATTTACGTGCCTAACAGAGAGAAGTCAAACGCAGACCTCAAAACTTCGAAAAGATTCAGGGACTGTAAGCAACAGGTAGCTCAGAAAGAGGAAAAGGAAAGGCCTACCCCCAAACAGATAGAATGAAACATTGTGGGAATAGTTACATCCCCCGATGCCATCTTCATCCCACACAGTTTATCAATTCCCTTGACTCTCGGAGAAAGGAGAAGGTTGCCATTAAGAATTCCCTCAAAGTGAAGCTCTGGACAGGTGGATACCAGACACACTGACCACGGGAGGAAGGCCAGTACTGGCATTTTTAGTGCTAGCCTTCCTTCTGTGGTCGGTGTGTGATCATCTCCAGTCTACGTGGTGAGACGCCTGGTCTACTCTTTCTCCTCCCTTCCCAGATTCAGGCTGCCAGATTTATATTCCAGCTGGCAAGAGATCGAAGGAGCAGTTTTAGCAAAATGTATTAGTTCTAGAAAAAATTGTCGCAGGCAATGAGGCTGGTCTCTTGTAGCTTACTACCAGTTCGCGGAGCCTCACCCTGATATAGAGTGATATTCAATCATCTGAGAAAAGCTGCTATTAGCAAATATGGAATCCAAAACAGAAAAAAATGAACTTAAATAAAATAAGCAAAAGGAAAAAAAACTTTAACATTTTAACTCATATTATCAGATAGTTAAGAGAAGAAGCTGCATGTTTTAAACAAGTACAGAAGATAATTTAGGACATCTCAAAAATAGAATAATAGATAGAAAAAGAAACAAAATTGGTGAGAAAAGGTAAGAAAACTGGATAATCAAATCAGGATGTTCAATAGACAAATAATAGAAGTGCCATAAATTGAGAAAATAGAAAATGAAGGGTAGAAAATAGAAAATAATAAAAGAAAGTTTCACAGAACTCCAGACATGAGTTCTGAAATAGTTCTTGCATATAGTGAGAACTTGATAAGTGTTTGGAGCACAAATTTTTTAAAATTCACTTGCAGTTATTGCAGTGAATGAAAACAAGCCTCAACCAGAAAATACGTGTCAGAGAGAGTGTCTTAAAAGCGTGCAGAAAAGAATCAGCATCAAAAGGTTTTGAGGTTTCCCAGTGTACTCCCTGGAAGCTAAACTTCAATGAAGACAAAACTATGAAATTTGAGGGAATAAAATTAACAACGTAAAATTCTATACCAAACCAAATCATAAATCACCTAAGAGGATAGAATAAAGACATCTTCATAAAGGCAGCAAAATTTCCAAATAAACACCCGTTGCTCCCCCTAGTCCCAGACACACTTACCTGGTAGGATACTGACATATGTGTTCCCAATCAAGGGCCTCAGATCAAGAAAGACAAGTGGTTCAGGAATTGGGATGCAACACGGGAGAAAAGCTAAGAGAATTCACAGGATTAAGGTGAAGGAAAGTCCCAAGAAAATATCTTCACTGAAGTTAAAAGAGTAGTCAATCCAGATCAGAATAGGGAAGCAGAAGTATCCCCATGAAAACCATACAACTGTGCCTGCCTGTATTTAAATTAATGGTGGACACAAGCACATAAATGAGGCAATTATTATATGTAAGACAAATAAGACGTTATACAAGAGAAGAAATAGAACCATGTTTCCTACAAGATTTTATATGAACAAAAATGTCACTTAAAAATAACAACGTAAACACCCAATCTTGACTTTAAGTCATTCCACGGAAACATCAAGGAAAGATGAAGCATGTGTGATAGTATTGACATAAGACCACTAAGTTTTAGTCTTTGTTAGATGGAAGTAAGTCGACAATTTATAAGATTGAAAAAAGTATAAAAATAACAATGCAAGCATGTTATTTAGAAATATGAAGGTAAACGGAAGAAAGATAAATGCAGCAGTAAAAACTGCTCTGAGGCGTAAGACTGGCAGGTGAGAAGTATAGAGTAAGGCATTGTACTTTTTGGTTAAAGAAATTATGCCACTTGACTTCCTAAAACAGATACATAGCTGAAAATACTAGTTAGATTGGGAAGAAATATAGAGAAAAAAGAACCATTGTGGGGGAGGAAGGGAAGGAGGGAGAAAGGGAGAAAGGAAAGTGAAAGAAGAGAAAGGGAAGGAAGAAACATAACATACCATTAGAAAAGTATTCAATAATCTGGTACTGAGTGTTTTGTATTTTCAAAGAATGAAGGAATGACTACACTAAGGCAGTCAGGGCAAGCTCCCACAAAGGAGGTAAAACTGAAAGAAGAGATATGGTTCCGACAAGTGGTGAAGACTGTGCAGGAAAGGGTTTATGCAGCCAAGAGTCACTGAAGAAAGTTCACAGGCAATGTGTTTAAGACCTCTGGTAGCCCATAGAATGATGCCTTTTTTGGAACCCAGAAAACGATATCCCAAAACATGGTGCTGTCACATGCTGAGCACTTTGGACTACAGGAAACTAAAAGGACTTACAAGCAGCCCTAGAACCAAAGATTTTCTAACCTTCTCTTGTTTGTCCTCTACCACTCCCTAAGTGCAGGGAGGGACTTTATCTGGAAGTTTCTTTTACTTCTTCCAAAATAAAGCAACCGTCTAAAAACCCCTTCCTGGGAATCTCATCAAATAACCAGGAAAGATTAATCACCCAAGAAAAGATTAAAAGTTATCACCATGCCCAGAAAGATGTCTATTTTATTCTGAGGGCAGCTTTGAGACATTACCTGGGAGAATTTATCTGCGTGATAAGACAACCTTTGTTCACAGTGAAGTTCTGCCCCTCACCTTCCTGCAATTTGTCACCATCTCCTTCAGAATCAGAGGAACGTAGTCTGAGGATGTTGCCTGTTCTTTGGGCTGATCCAATACCCCTGAATATTATTTACTACCTCTCAAAATTGCCTACATCCCTCATTTCCCTCTTCTCTATAAAGAGGATATTTAGGTGTCAATCATTTTGCCTTGTTTTGAGTCTCATCATTTGTATGGCTCCTGCGCACACTTCCATGTAAATAAATCTGTAAGTCTTTTCTCCTGTTGATCTATGGTCAGTTTATTTTGGCAGACTTAAACTTTCAGAGATGGAGGGAAAAATTCCCATCACCCCCACAGCTTCATATGAAATGAAAAGCTATCTCTAATATTTGGTAACTTGTTAAGCTTAGTAATGGCATAGGGGAGCTCTAGCTTTTTGATGCTGAAAATTTGCTAGTTAAAACAACAGCAACAACAAGTGGCATATTCCAGAAGTCCCATCCCATGGACAAAAGACTTAAGGACAGATGATAATCACTTGCAAATTTGAGTGATGTGCGTTTTCTTCCAGGTAGGTGTAAGGCCATGCCAAAGCACATGGTTTGTTAAGTAGAGCGTGAGCAGAATTTCAGTCTCTTTTCTCCCCCCTTGGCTGAGTGATTCCAAATTCCCCACTCCAGGTACCTGAGTCACATTCTTCAGAGCCTGACCCTGAAAGGATCAGGAACCATAGCTAATGAGTAGGAAAAGAAGGTAATGTGTCTTCTCATCTTCGTTCTGCTACAAGCTTCCAAGCATAATGCAGTGTTGAGCTATGAGAGAAGAGGTGAGCTAAATAGACATGAGTTTGAAATTTTGATTATAACCCTGTACTAGATATTTTAGTTAATAAAATGAGATTGCATTTGTAACTACAAGTGACTGGATGAGTTTTTATAGTGGGAATACTTGAAATTTTAGCCAAGTAGTAGAAAGAAACAAGTATGCAGTCCAGGTTTAAAAGGACACTGGACACAAAAATAAAAGTTGTTTAATATGTCCAGCTGGTACATTAAAATCAATATCACAGAATTTTTTTATGTTCATGGAGGTATATCTATTACTGTCAGTTAGAGGAACAATAGATGAATCAGATATTATCTATTATTGTATCTGCTGGATAGTATACCTTAATACTTAAATATTGGCCACAGTAATAGTACCACAACCATGCATACCTAAGGAGCAATTCAGAAGAGGCTGTAAAAATTTAACATGGTAAATAAAGTTAAATAATTTTGTAATGGTATCATATCACTTTGACAGATTTAACTTCTCATTTAGTTCATCTTAATCTAGTTTCATGTAAATCAAAAAGTAGTTTGTTGGCCAGGCATGGTGGCTCATGCCTGTAATCCCAGAACTTTGAGAGGCCAAGGAAAAAGAATTGCTTGAGGCCAGGAGTTCACAATCAGCCTGGGAACATAGCAAGACCTCATTTCTACAATTTTTTTTTTAATTAGCCAGACATGGTGGGACATGTCTGTAGTCCCAGCTACTTGGGAGGTAGAGGCAGAAGTATTTTCTGGGCCCAGGAGATGGAAGTTGCAATGGGCCATGATTGTACCATGGCACTCCAGCCTGGGCAACAGGGTGAGACCCTGACTCAAAAAAAAAAATGTAGTCTGTTTTTACATCAGGATGTTTCAAATATGTGAATACATAAATTTTTTTAGAGCATCCGTAGTTTCAAAAAGACCACAGGAATGCAATGAGCTCTGGAATTTCCATCATCTTCTGACAATAGTGTATGGTTTTGGTTTTGGCTTTTAAAAACATTCTTTTTTGAAATATGATTTATGTACCATAAAATTCACCAAGTGGAATGGTATTAATGTATTCTGAAAGTTTTTTAACCATCACTGCCATCTAAGTTTAGAGCATTTCATCACTCCAAGAAGAAATTACCTGTCCATTAACAGTCACTTTAATTTCCCAACCTACCAGCCCTAAGAACCCTGTCAACATTCTGTTACTATAGATGTGCCTATTCTGAAGGATCATACAAGTGAAATCACCAAGATGTGATCTTTGGTAACTGATTTCTTCCACTTAGCATAATGTTTTTAAGATTCATCCTTGTGATATTATCATGTGTCAATACTTCACTCCTTTCAAGTGCTTAATTATATTTTGTTGTATGAATGGCTATATTTTTTATCAGTTGATGGACATTTGGACTAATTCTACTTTGGGAGATATTATGAATATGCTGCTATAAACATTTTTGCACATATTTTTGTGTGGATATGAAATTGTTGGGTCATAGTGGAGTTAAACAAGATATCTCTATGCCCCTATGTTATGAGAAACTTTCAAACTATTTTCTAAATTGGCCACACCATTTTCCATTCCTGACAACAATGTGTAAGGGTTCCAATTTTTCTACATCCTCATGAACACTTATTATTTTTCTCTACCTTTAAAAAAAAAAAATTATAGCCATCCTAGTGTGTGTTTTAAAATGTTTCTCATAATGAGTTTAATTTTCATTTTCTTAATGACTAACAATGTTGAGTATTTTTTTTCACACGTTGCTTGGTCATTGCTATATTTTCTTTGGAAAAAGTCTTCAAATATTTTGTCCATTTTAAAATTATTTAACTTTTTATTACTGAGTTGTAGGAGTTCTTTATATAATAGATATATAGTGTCCATTGTAGATTTATAATTTGCAAATATTTTCTTCTATTTTATGGGTTGGCCTTTTACTTTCTTGGTGGCATCATTTGCAACATAAAAGTTATAAATTTTAATGTAGCCCAATTTATCTTCTTTTTCTTTTGCTGCTTATTCCTATAAAGGAGGGGGATGCCAGACAGCTTCATGTTAAATAAAATGTAGTTTATAACATAAATGAGTGTATATGACAAGAGATGTCATCACTGGCATAATAAATGTGTAAAGAATATTCTTTTAAGACATGTTCCCCATCCTTCTTGGCTTGGCTGACACCATACATCCTTCAAGTTTCCAAAGAGACATAATTTCTGTAGAAAACCCTCTCCTGTGGAGTCTCATAGCACCTGTACATCACCTGCTGTTTGCCCTTACCATAGTCCTCATACAGTGGTATGATCATTTAGTCATAAAGACGAGGAAGGGGCTAATAACTGTAATTATGAATTGATTAACTACTATGTGTTGGGATATGCTACTTACCCCACATGCACTCTCTCTCATCACTTCATAATACCATACAAAGTAGTATCATTACTAACCCAATCTTAACCTCTTTGCTGAGGCACCAAAATGGCAAGGAATTTTCCCAAATGTATACAAGCTATTTGTTATGAAGTTGATATTTGAACCCAAGTGTGACTCCAAAGCCAATAAAGCTTTTGGTGTTTTTTACTTTCTTGATAGTGGGTTTATAATCAGGTGATGATTTTTTAAAGGAGATGATAGCTTTCTACACTCTACATTAATTATATAATTTTAGACAAGATTGGACATTTTCAGGATGGTATGGCCATAGACTAGTTATATAATTTCAGTAACAAAAAATCCTAATGTGATTGTTCAAGGTAGTATATTATATTTCATGCATGATTGATGTAACTGCAGGAGATTTTCGGGAGATTCATAGGAGAATCGTAGTGAAAATGAGACAAGGACTTTCTTTTTATCTATGTGTATTCTCAATGAGAGTTTCACTGTGCAACTCTTACCACTCTTCTCAGAGGATTTGTGTCAGATAATTAAACATAAAGAGATTGCATATTGACACAACACTTTTTGTTTTCGTTTTCGTTTTTGTTTGAGTTGGAGTCTCACTCCGTCTCCCAGACTGGAATGCAGTGGCCGCTCCCGGCCACCGCAGCCTTGACCTGCTGGGCTCCAGCAATCCTTCCACCTCAGCCTTCCAAGTAGCTGGAACTACAGGCGTGCACTGCCCAGCTAATTTTTGATTTATTGTAGAGATGAGGTCTCGCCAAGTTGGCCAGGCGGGTCTTGAACCCGTGGGCTCAGGCAATCCACTCACCTCAGTCTCCCAAAGCCCGGGATTACAGGCTGAGCCACCAAGCCCGGCTACACAACACATTTTTAATAGGAAGGTGACTTTTATTATAAATAAGAGGAAAATATTGAGAACTAGAAACATGTCTTTGGGACTAAAATTCAAAGATAAAAGAAGATGGTGCATTAACTGTATTTATATTTGAAATTATAAAGCATAAATTATAATACATAAAACATAAGCCGTGATTCTTAAAGAATGTGAATATTATTATATCAATGTCATGAGCAAGAAAGTGTGCTATATTTATGAGTCTACCAGCTCAAAGTGAGATTGATGATGCAAGCTGTTACTTAAATTGGTAAGTATTTTTCTGGAATGTCATAATGATGAAAAAGTCGCAATCATTTAATTGTTTTCTCATGAGAAGGGTCAGCCAGATTCAGAATACTGACTCTTGTGCAGTATGAACTCACCCTCGATCACAAACAAGCTATAAGAAAAGCCAATATTATGATCCTAATACATCCTGTGCATAGCATACACGATCTGATATAAACTTCACGGTATTTCTACAAGGCAAGGATAATTGTCCTCTTTTACAGATTCAGAAACTGCACCTCAAAGAGATAATAGAAATGGCTCCAGGTTCAAAGCTGGTTAGGTGACAAAGTAAGATTCAAGATTCAGTTTTGTACTGTTACCCATGTTTTTCTACTAGGCTATTCCCAGTCTCAGAATTCCTGGCCTCCCGCCCTTCACTTAAGACACTGGTTCAAGCTGCCTTTAGATAAGAAGATAATGTGTTAAGATACTGAATGCTGACGCTGACATTGAGATTTTAGTCCTCTTCAGTAAGAATCAATTTATCAAGAACTGGAGCAAATTCAAAAGCTCAATTTTTGGATGATACTAGTATAATCACCAAAAGTGAGTCATCCCTTAAACAGCAATAATTGGCACCATAGTAAAGGGCCTTTGTTCTGATGGCCAGTGGTTCTTAGGAATGATACTCCACCCTGCATTCAATAAGAAGCCATGTGACATCTCTTGTGACCTCTGACACCAAGGTCTGACCTTTCTGTGGGCCATTCAGGGCATAGGCACTGACATCAAGCATTCTTTTACTGTACTATTTCATGTTCTATGGCCCTTAAACAAGAAAAGATAGTGTGATGTCCTTTGGGGAAAAAAAAAAAAAACCTAAGAAATCAGATTATTCTACTATTAATCTTGTCCTGAAATAAGTTACATGTTTTTGGTGTAATATGTGTGTATGGTGACAGAAAGCCAAGCATAGCCTGCAAAATTTCTATAAGAATCTGCAAAAGGGCTGGACTCGGTGGATCGGCCTGTAATCCCAGCACCTTGGGAGGCCAAGGCGAGTGTATTGCCTGAGCCTGTGGGTTCGAGACCAGCCAGGGCAACTTGGCAAACCTTGTCTCTACAATTAATCAAAAATTAGCCAGGCGTGGTCACCCACCTGTAGTTCTGGCTACTTGGAAGGCTGAGGTGGAAGGATTGCCTGAGCCCAGCAGGTGGATGCTGGGGTGGCCATGGGTGTGCCACTGCACTCCAACCTGGGCGATGGAGTGAGACTCCAACTCAAAAAAAAAAAAAAAAGAATCTGCAAAAACACTGGAATCTGGGAATAATTTTGAAGTCGAGTATGTGGCAATATATGCACTATGTCACTCAGTGGAGCTAAGCACCTTTCTCAGGAGAGTCCTAAACAGAAACTTAGGATAACAGGAAGTGAGCCAGAGACTATTCTGAGCTGGATGTTTCCTCAAGGCCTCCTGTAAGAATCTCAGCCATTACGACATCATTGTCTCTTGGGGCCTCCACATTTAGGTACTTTCCTCAGAAAACAGCAGTGTGTCCTTGTTTTTATGCTTTATTTCTTGCGGTGGTCCTTTGTGCATGTGTTTCCCCATTCTTCTGTGTTAAATGAGGCTTTTGGAAACAGACTATGTGGCGCCCTGTCTCCGTCTCTCCTTCCCCAAGTTACTCCCCTCCCCCAGCTCCTCTGGCATCCATTATGGGTAGGTAGGAGAGAAGTTGACCTGTAATGACAAAGGCCAACCAAAGCCTCAGCCATATTGAAAGGGAGCTCTGAAGAAGGGATTACCTGTCAGCGGCCCCCCTGGGTCTTTATGTCCCCTCACATACTCCTTTGCTCATCATTGAATGCAGGTGAATTGGAGAGGGTGGGACCTCAGGCCCTCCCCAGGTGCAGCTGAGGCCCACCCTGACGGACTGCTGGTTGGAGACAGTGTGCTGACCACCTGCCCTGAAGCTGGGCATCACCTCTTTCCCTGTAAGTGACCATCACACCTCTTGTACCACACTCCGCAAAAAGTACTCTTTCTAACCACACACAGATAGCTGTCTACTGATATTTCAAAGCAAATATTTCTGAAAAGTAATAAGCTGGTACCCACTATTCATTCATTGCTGAAACAGCTTCCTTCATCTCCCAAAAGAAAGTTTAAAAAGGATCAAGAAGGCATCAGCCAAAAAGCGTGGTGCAGTGGGCTATGGGGCATAAGCCAATGCCACTATTTTCTGTAGGGTCATTGCTCCAATTTAGATGAGACCAAGGCCCCAAGAAGTGAAGTGGCCTAGGCAGGACCCTCCAGTTGGCGATGTCACAACACAGCCACCTCCTCTGAGCTCTTTCTCTTAGCTTCTCTCACTCAAGCATACTAAGAATTGTAGGGGCTTTGCTAGCACAGACAGGGTGCTTCTCTTTAATGTGCAAAACAGTGCCTGTACCTTGAAAAAGTCATTTGGGCTTCATTTGTAAACAGAATACAGCTGCAGTGCTGGATGTGAACTTACTGTTATGCATATGTCGACTGTGAAGAATAATGGTTTCCTAGTGTAGGAAAAACACAAAAATAAGAACTCTCCAGTCTCTCTAAATCTTATTCCTTCATCACTCAGGTGGGGATAATAAATTCTGCTTGCTTATTTCCCAATGTGGCTATGAACTTTCGAGAAGAAAGAACTAGTGAGTATTCAGTACATTATTATTTAACAACAGGCAAGCACTTATTTTAGAAATCCCTATAGATCCAGTAATAATTAAAACTTGTAAAGAACCAGGACTGCCTGGGTTCCAAGCAATCTCCATAAAGTCTATCTGTAAGCCCCGGTCTAGCCGCACATACCACTTATACCTACTGGGTGAAAACCAGACTTACCATCAGGGTTAAAATCTCAAATATCCCACACATATGCCCTCTTCTATATGATGTTTTCTGGAATATGTTTGTATTACTGAAGTTCACCATACTAAGAAATTTCCTTGGACTACTGTGTAGCAAAGCTTCCTGTTTGCCTATTGGATTTATTTTATTAAGGGCATTTGCTATCTATTGGGCTCTTAATAAATGATGTTCTCTCCAGGGTTCTTGATCCCGTTTTCTATTAAGCATCTAATATACTTCAGATACTTATAGGTTTAAAATTATTTTTAGTACATAAACATTTGGAACAAAAAAGATGCTCAAGTAAAGGCAACAACAACAGAAGCAGCAGGTTTTGTGCAAAGCAGGTGGCAAAGAGAAATAGCATTAAAATAGAACGTGGCCAAGAAATCTCAAGAGAGGCTCTGACAATTGGCACTGAATGTTGATCCTTCAGTAATTATGGAGCTCAGTGACCTGAGAAGGAATCGGCGGCGAGCAAGTTTGCCTCAGTCATGCTTCCCACCCCTGTGTTCATGCCAGCTGGGGGCCCTGGCTGGTTTCAATTCTAGTGAGAATCTCACACCAGTACAAACATTTACCTAATACAGGGTGTTTATCTTGGCTTCACGGAAAGGTAAGCATCTTCTGGGGTTTACCCGACATTAAAAATATGCTTAAACTTGGGGTATCGGCCAGTTGAATTTATCCTATATTGATATACTTGTAAAGATTTTTTTTTGTAATAATAATTCCCCAGTTTTACATTCCTGTTCATATTCACCTACATTTATGGAATAGAAGTAGGATGGGGAGCAGGGACAGCACAAAGGCCATTTGCATCTCTTAATAGTAGCACTGTGGTGCTCAGGACTGAACTGGGAGAAATTATCATCATAACTGTCCTTCCTGTAAAACCATGATGTACACAACCTGCTGAGAGCAAGGCTGTGCGGTGACTTGCTTTTTCAGTGGTGCTAGATTCTTCTATTCTCTTCTGACCTCTCACTGAGAGCACTGAACGAAGTTAAGAGGCCAAAGAGTGACTACAGAGAGAAAAACACTGTTCTGGCCTCATGAATACAGCCCTCAAACCAAGCGAGGCAAACAGTATAGACAAACAATTCCCTTTTCAATTCCCAAGGAAAATTATCTGTGTACTTTGTGCCAAATAAGGCAGACAATAAAAATAGAGAGCTATTTCCTTGACACTGAAGGATAAAAAGTTGCGAATTGAAAGGGAGAAAACGGTAGAGAAGTTCAAGCTTTCTCTCTGAAAGTTTGATAATTGAGTTTTCCAAAATAAACTGTCAATAGAAAAATGAACAGGAGAAAAGGTAAACAAATTTATTAATGTGCAAGTGCACATGAGTCACACAAGGTATGAAACTCAAGAAGGGTCAGATCGTTGAAGCTTAAATATCCTCTTCATAGGGAAGAGGAAAGTAAGGAGTTTAGTCCATTTTAGACGAAGAATAAACAGTTCTTAGCGGAGATGAATGGGCCTGAAGAACAAACAATAGCCTGAACACAAAGTTTCTTCAGACTTGGGGGAAGTGGTGACCATTTATGGGATGGTGAGAGGTGGGACTGCATTAGGAACAAAGGTTATCTTACACAGATAAGTCCCTCAGGTAACAGCTTCTGGAAGAGCAGATGAAAAGTCTGAGTGGATGTGGTGATGATCTTTAGTTTCATTTTCCATGATTGCTCTTCCCTGATTAATAAGATTTCAGCAAAACCTTAATTTCTCAACCAACTTATCTTTGACAAAGCCTCCAACAACAACCACTGAGGAGACTCTGTTCAGTAAATGGTGCTGGGAAAACTGACTGACCACATGAAGAAGATTGAAACAGGATCCCTATCTGTCACCATACACAAAAATCAACTCTAAATGGATCAAAGATCTAAATGTAAGACCTCAAACTATAAGAACCTTAGAAAATGCAGGAGACACTGTTATGGAAATTGGAACTGGCAACCAATTCCTGATCAAAACCCCAAGTGCCCATATCATTAGAGATAAGATAGACAAGGAACTCATCAAACTGACAAGCTCCTGCAAAGCCAAAGAAACATCAAGAAAGCAGGGGAGACAGCCCACAGAATGGGAAAAGATATTTGCCATCTGTATATCTGATAAAGGCCTAACATCCAGGATCTACAAGTAACTCAAATGTGCCAAAAGGAAAAAATGTGCCCCTTAAAAAAGTGGACAAAAGACATGAATAGACACTTCACTTCAAAAGAAGACATATGGGCAGTCAACAAACACATGAAAAAGTGCTCAGCTTCATTAATCAACCAAAAAATACAAATCAAAACCACACTGGGATTCCACCTAACCCCAGTAAGAATGGCCATCATTAATAAACAAACAACAACAGATGTTGGCGAGGATGGGGAGAAAAAGGAATACTTCTACACTGCCAGTGGGAATGCAAACTAGTGCAACCTCTTTGGAAAACAGCCTGATGATTTCTGAAAGAACTAGAAATTGACCTTCCATATGACCCAGCAATCCACCTATTGGGAATATACCCAGAGGAACTCAAATCACTCTACAAAAAAGATACCTACACACGCATGTTTATTGCAGCACTATTCACAATAGCAAAAACATGGAACCAACTGTGCTGCCCAGTGAAACTGGACTGAATTTTTAAAAATGTGGTACATATACACAATGGAATATTAAGCAACCATAAAGACAAACATGGACTTTGCAGCAACTTGGATGGATTTAGATTCTATCATACTCAGTGATCTATCACAGAAACAAAGAGCAGAGTACCATATGTTCTCATCATAAGCGCACCTTGAACAATTATCATAGTACTATAAGAAAAGGATTGACAGTAGTGGGTAACTGCCAGGGGAGTGGGAGTGGGATTGGCAGTAGTGGGAAACTGCCAGGGGAGGAGGGGCACACCTCATTAACAAGGGTACCTACATAATGAGCATTTGCACACCTAACCCTGAAATGTACCCCACATCTTTAAAATTCAATTTTTTTTAAAAAAGAAAAGACTTAGAAACTTGTATTAAGAAGAAATAATAAAAATAATAATCAGAAAGGCTAACTAAGTCACCATCTTCCATGTTCAAATAAAAATCAACAGGAGCAAAGTTCTGTGAACTTTCCATGACAAAGTAACTTTCTGTCACTGCCTTTGAGGACCACGCTGGAAGTATTCAACAGTAGTCATTTAACCACTGCTACATACCTTTCTTTTCCCCCTTCTCTTCTACCTTTCCTTCCTTCCTTTCCATGCTGCACGGTAAATTTTAATTTGTGCTTAATTCTGGCAGAAAAATAACATAAAAGTATCTAAATATGTAATATTCTAAAATAAAATAAGATTTCAAACAGTATATTAAAGGCAATCGTGCTTCTTTGGAAGAGCTTCTCTCAGTCAGATAAAAGAACTCAGAGAGAGTTCCTGCCTGTGCTTGTGAGGAGACACAAGGGAAGGTCAGAGAGACTCCTTGATCCTAAGGTACATTCTAAGACTTTCCAATTTTCCTTCATTCAGAGTTCTCAGCATACCAAAGCACCCTAACTTGGGGTATCATTTTCTGTGCTCCAACAAAATGAAGCTTAAAAAAAATGGTAGCTAGCCGGGCTCGGTGGCTCAGCCTGTAATCCCACGCCTTTGGGAGGCTGAGGTGAGTGAATTGCCTGAGCCCGCGGGTTCGAGACCCGCCTGGGCAAGCACGACCTCATCTCTACAATAAATCAAAAATCAGCCGGGTGTGGTAGCGCGCGCCTGTAGTTCCAGCTACTTGGAAGGCTGAGGCGGAAAGATCGCCGGAGCCCAGCAGGTCGAGGCTGCGGTGGCCGGGAGCGGCCACTGCACTCCAGTCTGGGCGATGGAGTGAGACTCCAACTCAAAAAAAAAAAAAAATGGTAGCTAGTTGCAGTGGCTCACATCTGTAATTCCAGCATTTTAGAAGGCCAAGATGAGTGGATTGCTTGAGTCCAGGAGTCCAAGACCAGCCTGGACAACATAGCAAAACCTGTCTCTACAAAAATATTTTCAAAAATTTAAAAAGTTAGCCTAGAGTGAGAGTGGGCACCTGTAGTCCTAGCTACATAGGATGCCAAGGTGGAAAGGTTGCCTGAGCCTAGTACGTCGAGGTTGGTCGTGCCACTTCACTACAGCTTGGGCAACAGAGTGAGACTCCGACTCTAAAAAAGAAAAAAAAAAAGAATCTGAATTTTCTGAAATATATATAAATTGAGTGAGGGTGACATATAATCACCTTACATTCAGTAGTATCTTCCAACTCTGAAGTCGCATGATTCTAAGACACATGCCACATAATGTTTCCTTGGAAAGATGTATTTTCTATCTGATACCTAATGTCTTCTCCTTTTGTAAGTCAAAAAAATGATTGAGGCAGATCTCGATTTAGAGGTTTATTTTGCCAAGGTTGAGGACATGCCAGGGGGAGAAAGAAACACAAGTCACAATAGGATCTGTGTCCTGCGCTTTTTTTTTTTTCAAAAAGAATTTTCAGGGCTTCCATATTTAAAGGGGAAAGAGCAAGCAAGAGGAGGAGCAAAAGAAAAGTAAGAGGATGGTAGGCAATAAGGCAAGGGAATTCGTTTTTTTGAGGCCTTGATGAGTGATCACTGAATTCACATTCTGCAAGTGAAGAGAGAAGAGTGAAGGGAAAAAAGTCAATTATGCATTTGGCTTGCACTCAGTAAATCCACATTTTACATAAGATAAAGCAAGTATGTGAAATTGCATCTCTCTATTTGGGAACAAAAGGAAGACAGTTTTTTGCATGATTTAGTTCACAAGCTTAACTTTTCCCTTTGGCGTAGTGGGTTTGGGTCCTGAGATTTTTTTTTTTTTTCCTTTCACATTTCTGTCTGTTCTTCAAAATCTATCAGATAGCGACATAAAGAAAGCAATCCTGGGAAACTATCTCAGGCTATACTACCAAGGAGTATATATTGATAGGCAGGTACAAAGATGGCTTATATCTATATAAATCAATAAGCTGCTGTTAGTTCTCCTGAAACTTACGTTGTCTAGCTTCAGTTTGCAGGGCTTTAAGAAAAACATAGCTTTACTTCCTAGTGATTCCAAGTCAGAAAAATGACAGAAAAATATAAAAAGAGGCATAAAAATTGAAATGGTAGTTTGGAGACTTGTGCCTGGGAAGGAATTTAGGATTCAGTTCAAATAAATTACAGACAAATAATTAAAACTAAAAAACAATGGACAAGGCTACAACCTAATAATAGATATAGTATGGTTTCTTTTTAAATATAATTTTCTCTCCCCAGCCCTCCATTTCTATCAAATACAAATCATAGTAGGATTAATTTATTTACAAAATAAGTTTCAAAAGTCTTATATTTGGCCTGGTTATTTGCATAAAGAACAGCAAAAGTAATTGTTGGCCAACAGGCTGGAAATTTTCCATAAGAAATCTCAGATTAGACTTTTAAAGGCCTCTCAAACCCAACCCAGGACTTATCTGTACTTGCAGGTGCATGCATGAGTTGGGCTAATTTCTCTCTCTCTCTCCCTCTCTCTCTCTCTTTCTGAGTCATGGTCTCACTCTGTCACCCAGGCTGCAGTGCAGTGACATGATCACAGCTCATCACAGCTCACTGCATCCTTGATCTTTTGGATTTAAGCAATCCCTCATCTCAGCCTGGCAAGTAACTGGGATACAGATACATACCACCGTATCCAGGCATCCAGGTGATTTTTTTGTAGAGACAAGGTCTGGCTATGTCATCCAGGCTGGTCTCAAACTCCTAGACTCAAGCAATCCTCTCACCTCAACCTCCCAAAGTGCTGGAATTCCCAATATGAGTCACTGCACCCCAACTTTTCTCTTCTTTAGATTCCTGGGCCTGTCAGAAATTATCATTCCTTACAGGTCAGGAGCCCTGTAAAGGAACTGTGTGAACAAAGTACAAACCCAGTTCTTCCAATGGGATTTTACCAGCTCAGTGAATAAAGGCAATTTCAATTCCTCAAAGCAGTCTGCTCACATCTAAAAACATGCCATTCCAGTCAAAACCTTGGTAAATAACTAGTGTTTCTTTGTGTCCTATTACAAAGGAAAACATATTCTTACTGAACTTATGCAAATAACTATATTGTCTTAAATTAAGGATACTCACAAATAGTTTCCAAATTCTGAGAAAATCAGGTAGAGAGGGAGAAATATGCTTCAAATTTTGCTCAGAAGAATATAATTTTACTCAGTTGTTATAAGCTATAAATAGTTCAAAAGAGAAAAAGTATTCTTGACTCTAAAAAACAAAGCAAAAAATCAGTAATGTTTCAAACCAAAAAAGTCATAATAAGATTATTTCAGTTTTCTTTACATTCAGTTCATGCAATTAACTCTTGTTCTGCTCTAAATTGAAACAACTATTCTTATGAACACATCAGCTTTCCAGTAAGAGACTTGGAACTTTTTTTTTCTGATCCAATGGTGGTCTCTAAAGTTATCAGAAACCTGCATTCGAAAACATCTGTCAGAGTCTTTTCATGAACTACCCTAAAGATGTAAGTTTTAGACTATAGCTTTTTATAAATCAATTTTTTAGAATAATCAAAGTAAAACAATAATTGTCTGTAAAATGACAAAAGTCTTAGAACAGCCATGATTAAAGTCACAGTTGACAAGGAAATTTGGTTATTTCTGTGGCATAGGACAATTTAATAAAATAATCATAATTATTACTGATAACATATACTAAGACATATCAGAACTATTGAAATGTCACACAATTTTGGAACACATATTGATAACACATTTACTTAAATAGAACTCCAAAAAAGTTTAATACAGTTTCATATTTTAAAATGCTTCCTATATAATTGCAACATAACGAGTAAGCCAAATTTGTTTCTCCTGGACTTCTGAAAAATTAGTTTGAGATCAAAAGACTAAATTTAGAATTTGATTTTGGAAAGTTTGTTGGATATCAAAGACTTAAAACACTTGGTACCAAAAAATAGTCAAAGACTTTAGACAGCAAAAACTCTAGTCTTTGAGAGGAGCCTCAATTCTCAAAAAAATAGAATCTAATAAAGACTGCATACGACCAACTGAATCTGTCTCTCCCCGTTTTATTTATTTTTGCAGCTTACTCAAAAAGTAAACAAAATGGCAAAACAGATTTTATCTTTTCATTAGCTACTTTTAGCAAAACCTTATACACAAATCTAATTTTAATCAGTTTGACCATAAGATAAGAGTCCATAGAACTTTTATAACCCTTTACAATTTTCTGTTAAAGGGCAGATCAGTACTCCAAGAAACCTTGTTATTCTGACATAGGGACCTAGATTCTGACCCCCCATCTATGTGTTTTGGGCATTAATGTTTACTTTATAGAAAAACGAAATAATCTCATTTAAATTTTAGCCAACTTGAACACACATAAAATTTATTTTACAAGATTAATTTTTCATAAACATTTTTGTTAGGTCAGACCCAATGTGTCGGAGAGGGGGTCGGGACTGTGATTCCATGCTGCGTGAGAGACACAAAGAAGTACACAGAAGATAGACTGGAAAATCTAGTTTATTTAGAAAGTAAATTAGAGAGAGAGAGGAGATTCCCAAGGTAGGGGAGGGGGCCAAAGCTTAGAAAAACATGGCGGCCATGGCTCAATGAACACATGGCCTGGACAGTGCTTAACAAAACAATGGCAAATGGCTGCTTGAGGTTGAATGCTTTCAAACCTTCCCTTTGATGGGGACAGATTGTTAAGGTGATCAGGCGGAGGTCTTTTTCATGTCATCACTGAGGGGCAGGTGAGCACAAGTACTGATGTCAGATGATGGACAACAGGCAGATGGATGGGCTAGTCACATGACTGTTGCCATGTTGATGGGGTCTGTGTCACAAAGGTCATGAAGTGCTGATTAGGTTAACTTGTTATTTATGTCTGGAGGCAAGTACTTAGAACAGAAAAGCTAATTAAAACAAAACAAGCTGGGGAGGGGTTGTAAAACAATTATCAACAGCTACCACAATACTTATTATACGTGTTTAAGTTGTTCATAGACTTCTGTCTTCAGATCAGAGGGCCATGATGAGGTCTGCTTCAGGCATGGTCCTGTGTCCTGGGCTCTGCACTTGGTATATAATGAAATCTCCCCACCTACTGATCTTTCATTAAAAATAAGAATTGATAAGAATTCATGTTGTCATTAATGTATGCAGTTAAAACTACTAGATATAAGAGAAAAAAAATTACATTCAAAGTATACAAGGGAAGTAAGATGTATTTTTGGTAAAAAGTTATAAGGAGGCATGGGAATGTGATTTTTGTAAAAGGGAAAGTAATTTTGTCGAGTTTAGAAGCATTTAAGTTGTTTTAAATTAAAAAATCACAAATGATGGATAAAACTAAACGGATAAAGAAAATTGGAAAATAAAGTAAATCTATGTCCTAAGTAAAACAATAAGACAAAACCTAAGGCTTAAGTAAGTTGTAAAAGTGAAAGGACCAAGATGAAGTTGATATAAAATGAGCAGCCATTTTAACACTGCCTAGTTTTGTCAGTCTGTTAACATTGAATAGCTTACCCTCTAATCAAAGACAAGTATAATAAGTATTGTAGAAGCAAAGTTTTATAACTTAAAACATCTAGCAGAGACAATATTTCACGAATAGACCAATAGACTTGAACAAAAATCACTAAATTAAATTTTTAAGATGTTTCTATTTTATTTTACCAATCATTTTAAAACTGACTTTATTTCCCAAAGAATACTAAGGTCAGGTGAACTAAAATGCATTTGGTGAAAGTTTCTGTTTGTCTGACAAAATATTTTATTTAAGGGCTTTTTTTTTAGACCAATTACTTATAGCTCTTCTATATATTTTGGTAGTAAAATATCACATGACATGCATAAACACACAGAAATTCAGACACATGAACAGAAGCAGATCTTACACATGTATAAAGTTCTTCATTTGCCAGTTACCAGTTTCTTTCCCTCACTCTTGACTATCAATCTCTTAATAACCTGTTTCATTGCCCTAAGGTATTGTTTGCTAGGCAACCCTAGATTTGCATTTCTAAGGGAACAATTCTCAGGTGAAACAAGATAGAGAATTTATATTTCACTCACACAGAGCTAAGATGTTAGGCTTAAATATTGTGCCAACATTCATTCATACCAAAGAAAAAACTGGTGCAAGTAAATTTCACTTAAGATGACCAAAGAAAGTACTTCAAATAAAGTTATAACTTGTAAATTTAAAACAGTGGTAAAAGTTTCTAGCGGTATGTAGGCAGACACCTTGTAAATGGAGATTTCCTTGAAGCTGTAAGTTTCTCTTACAAAAGGGTTTTAAGAAAGTTGTCAGAAAGTTATATTTTGCTATTTTTAAGTTTAGCTTCTTTCTTAATTAGATTACTGAGTGCAAGATGGAGCCATTGAAGGAGCAGGGTCAAGAAAACATGCAATTTTTAGGACCTAATATTTAAATATGTGTGAAGCAGGCACAGCAGGAAGGCAAAACAGAGACCCCTCAAAATCAAGGATCTCATTTTTACATTGAATCCTGTGTCTCCAAGAGAGGAAAAGACTATGGAATGAGACAGTGCAATGCTTCTTCAGTGTACCTCCTTGTAAAGACATTCCCCTGAGGCTGCTGGGCAACCCAACATCAAACAGCCAAGTCTACAGATAGCCCATTCCCTAGCCATTGTGCACACCAAAATCAAATCACAATGCAAAGTAATTTCTGGTACCCCCCCCAAAACCAAAAAGATCAGGGTAATGCAATGGAAAAGACAGTAGAGATTTAAAACTCAGAAGAACTGGCTTATGACTCAAAACATCACAAAGAAAGCAGAAAGGGGGTGAATGGTATCTTTATTCTGAGTTCTTTAAGGGTCTGCATTATTAGAAACCTTTTTTTAGATATTTTCACTTGGTACCAAAGATGGCAAAGAGAAAGAAGGAATAAGGTGAGAAAAAAGTAAATGAATGAACAGTTTTTTTAAAAGGAAGCAGACAGAGAACACAAAAACACATGTGTTTTGTAAAAAGTTTTCAGTCAGAAGAGGAGGGGAAGATGGCGGCGAAGCCAGAAGGACTACATGAGTCCCTATGTGAGTGAGTTGAGTGAGTGAGGGAGTGAGTGTATGGACAATTTTGCATGTTTGTGAGTAAAGTGGGTGTGTGAGTGGCTGACTGAGTGGGGACTCAGGATCAATTGGCCAGGGCTATCCTGGTGAAGCAGCTGGTGCCACAGCTGCTCTGCTTGGTCCCTAGTACCTCCCAGAGTGCAGAAGCTGAGTGCCATTTAAAAAAAATCAGCAAAGACCTTTCCATGAAGAAGATACCTAGAGTGACTGCCAGGTCCAGGCTCTGTTTCACCACCCAGCACCTGGCTGGACACTGGCAGCAAGGGCTGCAGTGGGTGCACAGCAAAGGAGCCAGAGACAGAGCCCCACTGGAGAAGATGAAACAGGTATCCTGCCACAACCTTGAAAATGGGGCAGGGAAGTGCTCCATCTTGCTCACCATGGAGCAACAGACTCAATCTCTGTGACTGGTGGGTTAACTACTCTGAGATTGAGCATGACCCAGAGGGAATATCCTGAAAACACAAACCTCAGAACAACAGGACACGTACTGAGTCTCAGGCACCCCATCCTCCTACCCTGATTCAGCCATGGGATGAAGGGTGTGACCAGAAAAGGATAAGGAAGACCCCTAAAGAGATCAACTTTGAATCCAAGTCCAGGGCTGACCCAACCACCTCCTCTTCAGCAATCCTCTAAACATTGGACACACACAGGTCGGGCACAACTGAGAGGGACAAACCCAGGCAGAGCCTGGACGTCAGCTGTGATAGGACTCTACTCCAGGATAAGCCTGGCTGAGATGCTTCCTGCCAGTGCCTGGGAAGGAGAATATCCTGCACCTTCCAGGGATTCACCTGACCATATGAGAGTGGGAGGGGAAGACTGAAGCCCTAGCTACACCCTCATCCCCGTTCTCCTACCTTGGCCCAGGCACTGGGGAGATTGTGAATGAAGCTGCATCTCCACAGAAGGGCTTATTTGTTAGCAGTTGAGAAGAACAATTACAGAACCTGCCACAAGAGGGTGCTTAGTGACCAGCACATTCTTTTTATAATTTTGATTTTTTTTTTCTTTTTCCTTTGTGTGTGGATGTGTATGAAAGGGTTTGCTTTACACTTGCCCCCATTTTTTTTTCTTTATATTTTTTCTTTCTTCTTTTGTTTTTTTTGTTTATGTGTGTAGGTGAATGATTGAGTGTTCATCTTTCAGTTTCTTTTTTATTGTTATTCTCTTTTTTCAGTTTAATGTGTGTGTGAATGTATATGTGAGGTTCAATTTGCATTCCTTCACCTTTTTTATTTTGTTTCTCCTTTTGTTTTGTGGTGTGTGTGTGTGTGTGTGTGTGTGTGTGTGCTCTTATGTGTTCAGTTTTCCTGTTTTTTTTGGTTTTGGGGGTTTTTTGTTTTAGTTTTCTGTTTATTTTGGGTTGTGTGTGTGTGTGTTCTATTGTGTTTTGCTTTGGTTTCTGCTTTTGTTTTTCTGTTTTTTGTTTTGTTGTCTTTATTTTATTATTTTTTGCCCTTCCTATTTCATTCTACTTTTCTCTGTTATCCTTATCACTGTAACCTTATCTTGGACTAAGGGAGTACACACACATACCCACTGCATCATTCATATTGAGTATTGGTTGAGAGTGGGTCTCAGGGAACCATTATCCCAGTCAGTAAACATTGTGATTTGCAGGAAATTTCTGAATCCTAACTCCCCATCCTCCACTTTATTCATCTCTCAAATCTAAAAAAGGCAACAAAGCTTCCCACCCACATCCCTGTTTCAAAATAGAACAAATTCAGAACACTGATCAAGGAAGAACAGAGGATCAAGCAAGCATAAGAAGTCAAAGCCCCTACCACTACTACTGAATAACAGAAGTAAAGAGAAAAGAAGGAGATCTGTCACAAGTGAAGATAAATCAGTGGAAGACCACAGGTAATTTCCGGTGTATCAAAGAAACAAAGCCTGAAAAATCAGACATCAGAGCCCAAACAATGGAAGTCACCAATGACTGGCCCCAGAATACAACAGGGATTAGAAAAAGGAACGAGTGATAAGACTCAAGAGAGACAGGATGCAACTCTAAAATAACTTGTAGCAGAGATATTAGCCATAAAAAAAACTTCATCCAGGAAATAAATAACAAGATGATAATCATGGAAAGCAGAATTAATCAAGCAGAAGAAAGAATCTCAGAACTTGAAGACCAAAACATGAAATCAACCTGGTTTGTAAAAAACATAGAAAGAAAGTTCAGAAAGTAAGAACAAAGTCTCTAAGAGATGTGTGATTATAACAAGAGGCCAAACCTTCACCTGATTGGTATCCCAGAAGAAGAAAGGAAAATAAAGAACACCTTGGAGCAAGTATTCCAGGAAGTTATCCAAGCAAACTTTCTCCATCTTACCAGAGATGTGATCATCCAAACATAAGAGATACAGAGAAGCCTCGCAAGACATCAGGTGAGAAGACCAACCCTAGATACACAGTAAAATAGGTGCAAAAGAAAAAATCCTAAAGGCAGCAAGAGAGAAAGGTCAGACTACCTACCAGGGAAAACCAATCAGAAGAGCAGCAGACCTATTGGCAGAAACACCACAAGCTAGAAGGGACTGGAGTCCAATTTTCAAAGTGCTCAAAGGTCAACAATTTTAACCAAGAATTTCCTACCCAGCCAAGCTCAGCTTCATCAGCAATGGAGAATCAAAATTCTTCCCAGACATCCAATCCCTAAGAGACCATGCAGCTTCCAGACCAACTCTACAGGAGACACTTTAAAAAGATATTAAGTATAAAGAAAGAAAGAAAAAAGAATGACCACACACTTCTCAAGAATGACCACACATTTCCCAAGAAAGATCCCACACTTCTGAAGAGAACAGGAGAACGCAGAATAAACAGAGAGTCTATCATGACTGCAAACTTGAACACGCACACATACATCAACCCAAAACTTAAAAGAAAGCAAACAAAGAAGAAACTTTATAAGAATCTCATGACAGGTATAGACATTCACATTTCAATAATCAGCCTGAGCTTGAATGGATTAAATGCACCACTGAAAAGATATAGAATGGCAAACTGGGTATGGAAACACACTTGATAACATAAATAAAATGGAGGACTTTCTGACATCACACAACATCCCAAGGTTGAAACGAGAAGACATTGAGACACTAAACAGACCAATAACAACCCAGAAATTAACTCTGTCATAAGAAAACTACCTACAAAACATCCCTGGACTAGACGGCTTTCCAACAGAATTCTACAAAACATACAAGGAAGAGATGATACCAATTTTATTGAAAATATTCTAGGCAATTGGGAAAGATGGAACTCTCCCCAAATCGTTTTATGAAGCTAGCATCACACTGATACCCAAACCAGGTAAAGATCCAACAAAGAAAAAGAACTACAGGCCAATGTCCCTGATGAACATAGATGAAAAAATTCTCAAAAAGATTCTAGCAAATCAGATCCAACAATACATCTCAAAAATCTTCCACCATGACCAAGTAGGCTTCGTCTCTGGGATGCAGGGTTCGTTCAACACCCCTAAGACCATAAATGTAATTAAATACATCAACAGATGTAAAAACAAGAACCACAGGATTATATCATTAGATACAGAAAAAACTTTTGATAAAATCCAGCATCCTTTTTTGACAAAAACCCTTGAAAACTTAGGCATCAAAGAAGCATGCCTCAAAAAATAGAAAACGCCATCTATGGTAAACCCACAGCCAGCATATTGCTAAATGGACAGAAACTGGAAGCATTTCCCCTGAAAACCGGAACAAGACAAGGTGCCCACTCTCACCCCTCCTGTTCAACATTGTGTTGGAAGTTCTAGCTAGAGCAATTAGAGAAGAGAAGGAAATCCAGGGTATCCTAATAGGAAAAGAGGAAGTTAAGTTATCCCTCTTTGCTGACGACTTGATCCTGTACTTCAAAAATCCAAGGGAATCTGTCAAAAACCTCCCTGCACTAATAGAGGACTTTAGCAAAGTATCAGGCTATACAATAAATGTGCAAAAGACAGTTGCATTCTTATACACCAACAACAAACAGGCATAGAAGCAAATAAACAAAATACCATTCACAATAGCCAAAAAAAAGAGAAATGTCTTGGAATCTTTCTAACCAGAGAAGGGAAAAACCTATACAGTGAAAACTACAAAACACTATTCAAAGAAATCCAAAAAGACACAAAAAAATAGAAAAATATTCCATATTCATGGATAGGAAGAATCAGCTTCGTTAAGATGTTCATCCTTCTAAAGGCTATCTACATATTCAATGCAATACCCACTAAATTACCCACATCATTCTTCTCAGACCTGGAAACAACAATGCAGAAATTCATATGAAAACATAGACGACCATGAATAGCCAAAACAATCCTCAGCAAAAAGAACAAAGCAGGAGGGATCACACTTACAGACTTTAAACCTTACTATAAGGCTACAATAATCAAAACAGCCTGGTATTGGTACAAGAACAGGTGTATAGGCCAATGGAACAAGATAGAGTTTCTGGAAGCAAAACCTCAATTTCTCAACCAACTCATCTTTGACAAAGCCTCCACCAACAACCACTGTGGGGAGGAGAACCTATTCAGTAAACAGTGCTGGGAAAATTGGCTGACCACATGCAAAAGGTTGAAACAGGACCCCTACTTATCACCATACACAAAAATCAACTCTAAATTGGTCAAAGACCTAAATGTGAAACCTCAGACTATAAGAATCTTAGAAAACGCAGGAGACAACCTTATAGAAATTGGAGTAGGCAACCAATTCCTGATTAAAACCACAGATGCCCATGCCATAAGAGATACGATAGACAAGTGGGACCTCATTAAACTGAAAAGCTGTAAAGCAAAAGAAGCCATCAAGAGAGTGGGGAGACAGTCCACAGAATGGGAAAAAATATCTGCCCACTGTATATCTGACTAAGACCTAACACCCAGGATCTACAAAGAACTCAAATGTGCCAAAGGGAAAAAAACAAAAAGCCCCATTAAAAAGTGGGCAGCCGGGCTCGGTGGCTCAGCCTGTAATCCCGCGCTTTGGGAGGCCGAGGTGAGTGAATTGCCTGAGCCCGTGGGTTCGAGACCCTCCTGGGCAACTTGGCGAGACCTCATCTCTATAATAAATCAAAAAAATTAGCCGGGCGTGGTAGTGCGTGCCAGTAGTTCCAGCTAAGGAAGGATCGCCGGAGGCCAGCAGGTCGAGGCTGCAGTGGCCGGGAGCGGCCACTGCACTCCAGTCTGGGTGACAGAGTGAGACTCCAACTTAAAAAAAAAACCAAAAAAAACAAAAAGTGGGCAAAAGACATGAATAGATACTTCTCAAAAGAAGACATGTGGGCATCCAACAGACACATGAAAAAGTGCTCAGCCTCACTAATCATCAGGGAAATGTAAATCAAAACCACACTGAGATACCACCTAACCCCAATAAGAATGGCCATCATTAATAAAACAAAAAACAATAGATGCTGGCAAGGATATGGAGAAAAGGGAACACTTCTACACTGCTGATGGGAATGCAAACTAGTTCAATCTCTATGTAAAACAGTGTGGTGATTCCTAAAAGAACTAGAAATTGACCTTCCACATGACCCAGCAATCCCCCTACTGGGAGTATACTCAGAGGACCTCAAATCATTCCACAAAAAAAGATACATGCACACACATGTTTATTGCAACACCATTCACAGTAGCAAAAACATGGAACCAACCATGCTGCCCATCAAAATTGGACAGGATAAAAAAATGTGGCACATATACAAGATGGAATATTATGCAGTCATAAAGAAGGACAAACATATGGACTTCACAGCAACTTGGATGTATTTAGAGTCTATCATACTCAATGATCTATCACAGAAACAAAGAACTGAGTACCACATGTTCTCACTCATAAGTGAACCCTAAACAGTTACCATAATACTATAAGAAAGGGATTGGCAGCAACAGGACACTGCCAGGGGAGGGAAGGCGAGAACATAACATCAACAAGGATACCTGATCTCAAACTAGAAGTGGGGACCAAAGGAAGGCCTAACTTTATCTGTACAATGACAACTTGTATACCTAATCCTGAATTGTACCCCACATCTTTAAAATAATAATAAAATTGTTTTAGAAAAAATTTTCAGTCAACTGGAAAATATTCCCCAAAATAGGATTCAAATAGAGAAAAATCATAGAGGCCTTTTAAATATATAGAGACAGCCTGGATATTAGCTTTTAATTAAACTGACTTTACCATAGAGTTCTTTTAAAAAACCTTTCAGATCTCTTATTACCAGATTTTAGCTGGAACAAACAGCTGATATTTTTTGGCTTTTGAACCTTTTTTCCAAAGGTACCCTCTCAAGTGCCTTAATCAATGTTGTGACTTTGCCATGACACATGAGGTGTCTCAGAAGAAGCCAGCTCAAAGGGTTTATAGGGGTTTGGGGCCCATGTTCTACCCTATGATACAACTCATATGACAATTCATGTGAATTATAACCGAATGACACAGAGAAACAAAGACAAAAGGAAAATTGGCAACAGAAAAAGCTATTGTTTGTCAAGCAACATGAATATTCATATTACAAAGTACCGAAAGTACACCAGAGTTGCCACAACCCAAGACTCGTCACACAATTCCTTTTTTCTCATTAATCAAAACTTTGCAAATAAGACAAACAAGGATTTTATCCATTCAACTGGAGTACACAGAGAGAAGGAGAAAGAGAGACCAGAAGCCTCCTTTGCCAACAAATCAGGTCTCTGGGTTACCTTTTGTGTGGATTCTAGAAGAAAAGAGTGGCTTTGATAACCTTGCTTGCTTTACTATACTGTGGTGACAAAGGCCACTGGCCCATCTGAAGTTTTGCTGAAAAATCACTGGCATGAGGCACACTGTAATAGGAGAAAATTCATATAAATTTGTTTAATATGTATACACTGGAGCCTTCAGAATGAAGACCTCACTTCCCAAGAAGAAACAAGAGTTCATATACCATCTTGGAGAAGGTGGGCTTAGAGTATGTCCAAAAAGCAGGTTTTAATAACAAGGCAGGTTATGGAAAGAAGAAAGGAAACGGCTTGGTTAGCAAAAGGTGGTCTTGTTATATAAATAAAGCCTCAGGTAGTCTTTTTAAATCTTTCTTAACCAGCAGAGTTATTTCAAAGTAGAATTTGAACTTTTGCAGTTGTAGGGTTTCAGTTGGCATTAGAGAGAATCAGGAGTTCATCAAATCTGTCAGAAGACAAACTGAGACCATAAAAGCGATTGCACAATTTACATGTAGTTGAGATTTCTGAGCATAAGGAGAAGTTGTAGTCAGCTGACAATAAACCTTAACCGTCAGCTACCAAATCCCAAAGTGAAACCCCGAAACAGCTTCTGACCTGGAGATGGGGCCCAAGCTGACAACACAGTAGCAGGAAACTCTCAGAAAAGTTCTACAACAGAATATATTTTAAACCTCAATCAAAAAATTTGAAAGGTCAAGGATCTCAGGAGGGAGAAGCTCCTAGATCTCAGTAAATCGTCCAATCTGCCAGAGTGATAAATGGATCCAGCTAGCTGGTGCCAGGATTCCAGTAGGAGAGTTGCTGTAGACCAAAGACCCAACTCCACTCAGAATCCCACTGTGGTTGCCAAAATGTAAACCAAAAAGTGACTGAGAAGGGCCTCAATCAATTTAGAGGTTTATTTTGCCAAGGTTGACACGCTTGGAGAAAAAAGAACTGCAAGTCACAGTAGGATCTGTGTCCTGTGCTTTTTCCAAAAAGGGGTTTGAGGCCTTCAATATTTAAAGGGGAAACTGGGCAGGAGAGGAAGGAGGAAAGAAAAAAGGGGGAGAATAGGCAATAAGGCAAGTTGTGTCTTTCTAGTAATCACTGAATTCACATTATACATGTGAAGAGAGAGAAGTGAGGGAGAAAGTCAATTGCATGCTTGTCTCAAACTGAGTAAATCTACATTTTACGTAAGATAAAGTAAGCATGTGAAATTATAGCTCTGTTTTTTGCATGACTTAGTTCCTACAGTTAACTTTTCCCTTTGGCACCATGGGTTGAGGTCCTGAGATTTTATTTTCTTTTTACACTTTGAATGGAGAAAAAGTTTTCTTCCTTTTAGAGACATGCATTCACATATTTATCAAGCAAAATATTTCTAGTACTTAAAAATAAGTTGTAGTTCCTGCGCTCAAGGAGCTTACAGTGCAGGCAAGAATATATCATTCATTCATTCATTAATATACCTCATTGAAAGTTTAGTAAATGAAAGTACATTCTTTAGTTTTCCCTTTCATGACAAAATGAGGTGTCACAAAGAGCCATGAAGAATCAAGTTCAGTAATCATCCATAGCACAGACTAAACATATTTCATTTCAATGATGACATATTTCTATATTGCATGTGTTTTTTGAATGTAGCTTTTACTACATAGGGTTCCTTGATACCTCTAAATGGTAAAAAATAGGGATCCGTACCAAAATAAAAACTATAATTTTGTTTGGCAGAGTGTATACTATAATAAATAGAACATAGAATAACTTGCCTTTTAAAAATATGTAAGTCATGTTTACAGGGATTTAAAACTACATTTCTTGGCCATTTTAAAGTAATATAAGTGCTAAAGTGCATGCTGAGTAGTTCCAGGGTTTGCTTCTTTTTTTTTTCTCTGTTGCTGTGTAATATAAATCCTTCTTAATTTTAAAATGTATTTTTGGCCAAGACATCTAATGTTGAAAAGTGGCTATTCAGCATGCAAGACACCAAAGTATTTTTCATAAGAATTTTTATTATAAAGCAGTAAGCATTTTAAAAATAGTTATTTATACAAAAGGTCTTAATAGCTTTAATAGTTTATCAGATCAATAATCAATGTTTTTAAAAGTCATTCATTTAATTCAAATTTATGTTACTTGCATTATGAAAATATCTTATATAAATAGTTTACTCCTAATGATTTCTTCATAATATTTCTGTCCCAATGTCATTTCATGTACTGTTATGATAGAAATATTTTAAAGACCAACACTATTAGGATATCAAAAGATGCTATTGCATAAATAAGTACATTGGAAGTCACCTAGGACTGTGAAAATGCCACTATCATAAAGATATTCATCTGAGTCTCCTTTCTTATTATTTTTCTAATGATGAGTTCTAATTGATCAATCACTATGTGAAGAGTACAAGAAAATTCAAAGAAAATTGTAAACGTGTTTACAATAAAATATTTCTAGTATCTTAGATGTCTGTCAAAACAAATTATATGGCCTTTGTTAGTCATCATACTGGTGAGGAAATAAACCACCCGGGAAAACCAAAATTTTCCAAGAATCTGTGAACATATGAGTCTGCTGTGTGCTTTTCAATATTTGCAGAGTAAACAATCACCTATCACAGTTTTATAAAATTGGTACTAGTTCAATACCACTAGTACCACACATATCAAGGGCCTTTGTGGACAAAAGACTACTGATTTACACCTGTCCCTAAATCTCCAAATTATATTTCCTCTTCAGATTATGTGTTGTCTTTTGAGTTTTGACAAAAAGTATATATCAAAACTGACTTCTTTTCCAGGTGTCTGTGTAAGATGCTCTTTTATTTATTTTTTCAAGTTGTTTATCCAGTTAGTATTAGTACTATTTCCTCAAAATTAAGCCCAAGGGGCAATTTGATGCAGACAGCCTTTTTGAGTTTACCATAATCAAAACATATATATTGATATATATGCTGGACTATAATAAATGCATGCCCTGCTATGCCCGCCTTCATTCTGTTTACAGGGAGTCCTTGACAAATTCTGGGAAATCTCTGGTTTCTGGTAATAGTCTCTTTAAGGATTATAGAAAATTTGGAATCCTTTATCTGACTTTTCTCAGGTTTCAAAAGCAATCTTCATTAAAGGATATCACATACAAAAAAAGAACAAAATGTAAAATAGTCTTTTTTTTAATGACTTTCTTTTAACCTACCCTAACTCCACCCCTTCATAGCCTTCTTAGAAATGTTGTATTTATATCACCAGTTCCCCCTCCCTCTCTGTACTAACCCTTTTTCATTCCATCAAAAGCCCTGTAAATCATATGACTGACTTTCAGACCAAGACTGGTTGATGTGAGTAAAGGAAATTTAATTGGAATACAATCACCCCCCTACTGCTCTTAACAGCTTTTTGTGCATCTAAATGCGATCTGAATTTCAGATATGATTCTTTATTTGACATTTATTTTCCTCCAGCATATATGTGCTACATCTTTACCTAAATTGGGTTGTTATCTTCTTCTGCCTTTTTGAACTTAACACTATAAATTAACTATTATGCTGCTGAAATAAATTCCCCTGCAGATTTTATGTACGTGGAGGGTCCTTCAATTTCATTTGAGAATAAATATTGAGTTATTATCTCCTATAGTAATTGATTGATCTTTGAGAACAAAACCTCTAATACAGTGTCAAAAGATTTTATTGTTGATTTTATAATAATATTTCATGGTACTTTCTTCACTTGAGAATATATGCTCACTTTTATCGATAAAATAAGGAGTCAGTTAGATATGATAGAATAAAAATATGTAGTCACAACATGATCTTATTAATTTTAAAATAAAAATATATTGATCTATTGGCAAAATACAGTGAATTTTGGTAGTTCTTAAGACTGTTGCTTTGAGTAGATATGGTTCAGAAATTTAATCTATTTTTCTCCAGCTTTCTTTATAAACCACTTCTTCTCTAACCTTCAAGTTATGTAATAATTTATCTTGGAATCAATGGATCCAAAATAAAGCAATCATTATCATTAAGTAATTTTATGTTAAAAAAATTAGTATAAATCCCCATTCAAAAAAATAAAAGAAGTATGTGCCTTTAAATTAATAATGATGCAAAATATTGATGACACCTAAACAACTACTGAAAAAAACAACAGGGAATTTCAGTGAAATTAGCAAAAAATACAATACATAGCATCTTGAAGGTGAAAAGAGACAAGGTGTGATTACATAAAGAATCATAGGGAAATTTATTTTATCATATATAATCAGGCAGCCCGTGAAACAAAACAAAAATGTTTTACTTCTGTTTTGCTGTTAGAATTGGGTATGTCACTTTTGACACTTATACATCTAGAAATTGTGGCCAAGTATGAGGCCTTAGGTACCCAAAGCCCTGGGAATTCAGTTAGGGTCACCCAGATAAGAGTGATTCTTTCCTACCGTACGGGTATGCACGTTTCTAGTGCTTAACAAAACACATGCTGAAAAACCATACTTGACCAAGGAGGTAGATTTATGACTGTTTAGGAATCCACCACAGGGAGTATGGGGCCTTTGTGGTTAAAGACATCTAAATGACAATAAGGCAGTATCACAAAGCAGGAAACAGACCTTGGCTCTCTTCAATTTTAGGTTATTGGGGTTTGGAGAGGGAAACTTATATCTCCTGCCAGACATGATTTTTAAACATTTATAACTTGGTTACTCGTTATCACTTTACAGCACTTTGTCCATGAAGGGTGACATTTATGTGGCAAGTCATATTTTATTATTAGGTGAAAACTTTTTCACACAAGTGAAAACATTTGTCTTTAATAGTGATTAAATGGCTGACAAGTTAGAATCCTTATAGGGAACAAAATGAGCTAAGTACAAAAACGGGTTTCTAGTGCTGTCTCCAAAAATAAAGAAAAAACAAATGAATAAAGGAGATGAATGAATCATATATTTCCAAATTGGGAAACTTGGAATTTGAACTTTAAAATTTAAAGTTAATTTAACAATTTCTCTTTAAAACCCTACAAAATAACAGAATAGAGGTATTCCCATCACTGTATTGTATTGTATGAAATTATCAAAATATCGATCAATTATTTGCTTTTGGTTTTTTCTTGTTATAGCATCCTTTCATTGAATATCTTTACCCTGGCAGCTCATCTGCCCTGCATACATCTCTGTTTATTAACCAGTGCAACTCCATTCTCTTCAATTTAGTGTAGGACCCATGAAATATTTTTAACTTGGTCCTTTTAGATTAAACCTGTTTGAATACAAAGTAACCATTGAAATTCTGCAAGATCATATTTGCACAGTACAAATCACAAGAAACATTCTTCAGAGTAATTTTTGAGGTTTCCTTCTAAGTCTTTGAAACACGTCATTGGTTACAAAAAAAAAGACTAAGGTTTTAGTATCAGACAGAGAAGATGAAAAAAATCATGAAGCAAATATTCATGTTGAATGTGGTCATGGTTGAAACTCATGAGTACACATGTAGCCATTCTGTGAGTGCCCTACATTCTAAAAAAGATTATTGGTCACATTAATTAAATGAGCTTAATCACACACTCTGTTATCCCTCTAGTTTGCTTTGTAGCAAGAAAGTCCTAACTAGGAGTTTAAATGTGTTGTTGTTATTTGAGAAATAGGAGCTCTGGCTTTGGCATTAGTTCCGATTTTCATCCTAGAATAGTTTATAGGCTTAAATTTAATTATTTGTAAAGTTTGCTGAGATTGGTGGATGATAAAGCAATATATACTAATTAGGCACAAGGACAGTGTCATGAGAGATGAATTTTACAAATAAGCCAAAAACTTAGCTGTGCATGAATTTTAGAATTATTTAAATAGAGCTATTAAAATAGTAAAACACATGGATTTAAGTTGAGGCTCTCTATTTTTCATGGAGCTATGAAACTTTTTCTTTGTTTTTTATGGCACTTAGATGTTTCAGTGTGCTATAATGATTTTATCTTCTACCAGATTGCATCTTTCTTGAAGGACAGATCCATGTCTGATTCATCTCATCCCCATGCATCTAGTAGAGTTCTCTATATAAAGTATTCACTCAAATATTTGTTAAATGCAGAGCCCATATGGCACCCTTTTGCAAATTAGAAATAAAAACATGCTTCCTCCAGGAAAATGTCACCCTGCATCAGGGATGGTTGATTGGCAAGTATTGTTCAATCTTGAAACAACCTGTTCCTTGAAGCATCTTTCTCTCTTGTGTCCTTTTTGAAATTAATAGTATAAATTCAGAAACGAGAAGGGATAGTTTTATGATACTTCCTTTAGAGGATAGTAATGCATTGTGTCGATGCGTTTTAAATTCAGGTTTAGATGGGAAAAATCCCATGGGATTTAAAGGTCTTATTTTTTATTATACTAAAAATATATAATAGTATAATGGTGTAACTGTTTTTTTCTTCAAATATTTGGAGATGAAATTAGAAAGAATACAATAGTTTAGAAATAATGCAATGGTCTTCTTTTTATCTGAATGTGTACAGTGTGAGGGCCCAGTGTTTTGCTGAAGACTACGTAGTTGTTACTGTACTTACAATAATTGTCAAGTCACTCATCATCAGCATCTAAACAGCATGGCTTAGAAAGTTATGAAATGTCAGAGTTAATGACTATGCTTAAATTTTGTCAACGAATCCAAACTCTTATCCTTAATTTTCTACAGTAGCTGATCTATTCTAGAAGTAATTACATTAAAGGTGAGAATTGATTAGGAGCAAAATACAAGTAGTTACATGTTATATAAAGGGGATGTTGATTCCTTACTTTTATTAAAGTAAAAATGTACTTTGTATTTTTGAAAAGCTAGGTAGCAGATGTCATAAATTATTCTATGATTTAAATATCGCTAACTTCTTATGGATAAATGCCCTCTAATCTGAGTCTGAAATGCCAAATCTAACTTAAGCAGTTTATGACCATTATTTTACCAGTGCCTAAATTTAGTTTTCTGTCTTCATACTTAGTACCCATTGTATGCATTTCTATATTAATATACATACACATTTAAATTAGTTTAACATTAAATATAATCAAGTTTATTAAAATATGCTATAAAATACACAAAACTTTTTATTTAGGAACTCTTTCAAATATCCAACTGGATCATATACATGAAACATAACAGTTTTTTAAATTATTCATTTTGTCACATACAATTACCATTGTATATGTGTTATTCATTTTCCAAATATGAGAATTGCCATTATTAAATGGAAAATCATATTCAGAAACACAGAAATGTCATTGATAAGAAGATAGAAATAAACAAGAAGCTTCACTCATGAAAGCAGATTTCTTGAATTTCAAAAAAATCTATTGTCCAGAGGTCAAAATTGTCCCCTTATCAAAAACAGAAAATAATAAGGCTTAGTTATAAACAGCAAATTAGTTTGTCTGAAAGGAAAGAGATTAGAAATGAAATAAAATGAGATATTGGCCATCTTAGGCTATCCCAATCCCTACCCTCACCCCCCTTCACCTAGGCTAGTACATGCTGAACAAGCACCAAAAACAACCAATAAATGAAAGGAAACTCAAAGGTCACTCGAGGTCATTATTTTCACATACCTTTGAATAATGAGAGCATCACATGTCAGCTAGAGGAGAACAAAATGTCACATTCTCCAGCTAAAGGTTGGCCTCGGTCAAAGGTTACAGAAGGGAGGCCAGGAAATAACCTAAGAGGTTAGGCCGGGTGCACAAAGAAAGGTCACCAAATGTCAATGAAAGCATGCAGCTGTTTGGAGATGAAACAACTGAGGCACCCTTTTGTGCTGACATCGGCTAGAAAAAATGTCTCTGCTGACATTTTTTTAGCTGGCAGTTTTATAGGACATTGACATTAATGTACCCAACCCCGAATTAGCCTTTTTAAAAGCAACAGTTTGGAAGTTAAGTGCAGCAGTTTCCAAAGAGTCATAGCTGTGACATTTTTATTTCAAATGATTAATACAGCAACAGACTTCTAACACCAAATTTAGATTTCATCTGAGCTCTTTCATCGTGGCAACATGTTAGTAACAAGACCTCAGGACAGGTAGCAATCACTAACCAGTGTTTTTATATTTTTTAAGAACTATTATTATTCTTTTAACTAAAAGATACTCAGAAGCCTCAGCCTGTTATAAGATAGGAAGATATGAGTAATTTCACATTTAACTGGGCCTTCCTGTTGGCAGTTCTTGATCTAGTAATAAAATTCATTCAAAAAAAAGAGAAAGAACTGGTAAATTTACAACTCCATTTTGAAGGAATTTGTGTAAAACACCTACAGAATAAATCCTTGTCTATCTGAGTATTAATTCCTTTTTCAAACTAATAATTTTCATCTCAAATACAAGTCCTAAGAGTTAACAGTTCTCAGAGAGGGAGTGGTAGTGTTCCCCAGCACTCTCAGACATCAAACTCCACTGAGAAGATTAGAAAAAACAGGCACCTTGAATTATTCCCAAACTTACAGTTGATTCCTACTAGCAGTTTCAGTTTTCTGTGTATGTGTGTAGATCGATTTTATAAACTCACACCTGATACTAATTCAACATTAGCAGCTGTTTCTAGACAACATTAAAGCATTTCACATCTATAAACGTCCTTTACTAATTCACAGGCACAAGACCATATTTTGATGCTAGATGCACTTTTTTATCCTCAGAGTACAATAAATGGCCCATTTACAACTTAAGCAGCTCTACTATTTTTTTCCCAAATCTTTTAGAAATAGTTAAGCCATCTTAATGTCACCCTTTCCCCGATTCTGCAGAAACATTGTGCATTTATACAATTAAAAATTTTAAAATAATAAAAATAAACATTCACACAGAAAAACAAAAAAACCCTAAAACCTATTTCACAAGCAGGAGGACACTCGCCTTAATGATTCTCTTTTTGTTTGTTCCTTCATAAACTTCCAGGGAGACTGCCAAACAATAATGCTTACCCCAGGATAACTGCAGGACTCACCCAGAGGTAAAACTACCTTCCTACCTAATGGGCCCTAGACATATGAAGCCTGTCAGGAGACCATCATAAATCGTGGAGATGAGAAGAGAGGGGGCACGAGGAGACACACAACCCTTTGCACTTAGGAGAAAGAGTTATTTAACACATCAGGGAAGTGCATTTAATAAATGAAGTCAGTGACTTGAACATGTCATATTCGATCTATACGGAGGTTACTGAACTTTCTTTAAAAAGTCATTTTTATGCTGGTTGCTTTTCTTATGAAATTTTCTACACCTCTAGTGTATAAAATGGATGTGTAAGCAGCTGATTGAGAAATGGCTAAGGTCAAAGTTAATAAGGAAAGCAGAAGGTCTAAAAGCAGGCTGTCTTTTTTTCCCTTTAGAGTTCAGGAGACTCTATATGATTCGGGCGTGACATATTAATGTTTCTGACTCTAGGCCTTTTTTTCCCTAAATCTGCCTTCAAATTACTAACACTTGGGTAGTAATAAATGTGGAAGGTGCTTCATTGCTAGAATTACAAAAACGAACTTTCCCCTTCTGATTTCATTGATGGGCCAGCCTTTTGTCTCTAAAGGTAGCAATGATGGAGAAGCCAGTAGGGAGATGAGTAGAATGATAACCAGAGACTTGGAAGGACTGAAGATTGCCTGAAAATGTCAGACCCATCAAAGTAGTTACAAGATGTACAAGCTGGAAAAGCAAAGAAAAAGTGGAAATGTAGAATTAGGTGCCCCTTTGAAAAAAGAAGAGAGCAACATATTCAGCAAATGTATCAACAAGTATAAACTGTACATCTGTTTTGGAAAATGTTTTTGTGTCTCCTCAGTCTTTCTGGATCCCTTACATTTTATACTGTGAGTCTCTGGGATATTTTGTCACATAAAAGAGTATAACACCCCCATCAAATCAACAAATGGGTTTGCTGCCCCAGACGTGATTTAATTGAAACTTGGAAAATATACAGTTAGGTTCATCAGATAAACATGTGCCAAATTTAAGATTTATATCTACTCTAAAATGGATGCTATGGCTTCTTTAAAAGTACTCCCTTCATCTTAAGATGAGATAAAACTTGATGTGATGCTCTTGGGCTTTGAAACAAAAACCACTCTTGGCAAAATACAAACAAACAAACAGAAGACCTGGATACTGACTGCTAAGAAATACAAAAAAGAAAACATATTTGATTTTAGAAGACTTAAAAAAGCCATCATTATTTTACTTGATGGACATGGTACTCATTGACAGAAACAAATAGAAATCCTAGTACCGAAAAGTTGTGTTTTTTGCACATTTATGTGCAAATTATTCTTAAAATGACTTGAAAAAATTGCTTCTTCTGCTTTACATTAACTTGACATATTTTTTTTGTCAAGTCATGGTTCTTTTTCTAGTATCTGAAAATGTGCCAAACTAAATGTCAGTGCCTCCATAAGGTAGATTTAGAGTTCCTTTTGGAGCAGATAGAAGCCTCAAATGACAAACATTCTTATCCTGAACATCCCTCCTGCAGGTGTGACTTACCTCAGAACAAGGTCAAAGAAGCCGCCAGCAAAGAACTACGGTTTGTTTGACTTGACATTCCCCGGTATTTCCCTTTGTTATCCCTGTATCATCATTTCATGGCAGAGAGAGAGAGCAAGGCAAGCGCTTGCTTTCAGGTATATCTGGCAGGTAGCCCTACATACCACAGAGAGCTGCTGTGGATTTTGCTGTATGAAAAGCTTCCATTCTACTTTAATGCTGTTAAAGCATTGCAGGGACAAGTTTTAAAATCTTTCCTCACATACCTCAAAATAGTAAGTGCCATCTACAATAAACCTAACTAACATATTGCTAAATGGACAGAAACTGGAAACATTTCCCCCGAAAAATGGAACAAGACAAGGCTGCCCACTCTCACCCCTCTTGTTCAACATCGTGTTGGAAGTTCTAGCTAGAGCAATTAGACAAGAGAAGGAAATAAAGGGTATCCAATAGGAAAAGAAGAAGTCAAGTTATCCCTCTTTGCTGATGATATGATCTTATACCTTGAAAATCCAAGAGAATCTGTCAAAAACCTGCTTGCACTGATAAAGGACTTTGGCAAAATCTCAGGGTACAAATAAATGTGCGAAAGACAGCTGCATTTCTATACACCAACAACAAGCAGGCAGAGACCCAAATTAAACACACAATCCCATTTACAATAGCCACACAAAAAAATGAAATACCTTGGAATTTTCTTAACCAGAGAAGCGAAAAACCTTTACTATGAGGACTACAAAACACTGCTCAAAAAAATCCAAGAAGACACAAACAAATGGAAAAATATTCCATGCTCATGGATAGGAAGAATCAACATTGTTAAAATGTCCAATCTACCAAAGGAAATCTACAGATTAAATGCAATACCCATTATGTTACCAACATCATTCTTCTCAGACCTGGAAATGATAATACAAAAATTCATATGGAAACATAAACGACCATGAATAGCCAAAATAATCTTTAGCAAAAGAAACAAAGGAGGAGGTACTACACTTCCTGACTTCAAACTTTACTACAAGGCTACAGTAATCAAAACAGCCTGGTATTGGTACAAGAACAGGCACTTAGACCAATGGAACAGGATAGACATCCCAGAAGCAAAGCCTCAATTTTTCAACCAGTTCATCTTTGACAAAGCCTTCAACAACAACCACTGGGGAGAGGAGAACCTGTTCAATAAATGGTGCCAGGAAAACTGGCTGACCATGCAGAAGATTGAAACAGGACCCCTACATATCACCATACACAAAAATTTAAATGAATCAAAGAACTAAACGTAAAACTTCAAACTATAAGAATCTTAGAAAACACAGGAGACACCCTTATGGAAATTGGAACTGGCAACTAATTCCTATACAAAACCCTAAATGTCCATGCCTTGAGAAATAAGCTAGACAAGTAGGACCTCATCAAACTGACAAGCTTCTACAATGCAAAAGAAACCATCAAGAGAGCAGGGAGACAGCCCACAGAATGGGAAAAAGTATTTGCCAACTGTATATCTGACAAAGGTCTAACATCTAGGATCTACATGGAACTCAAACGCGCTGAAAAGAAAAAAAACAGTCCCATTAAAAAATGGACAAAAGACATGAATAGACACTTCTCAAAAGAAGTTATATGGGCAGCCAACAGACACGTGAAAAACAGATGCTGGTGAGAATGTGAAGAAAAAGGAATGCTTCTACACTGCTGGTGGGAATGCACACTAGTACAAGCTCTTTGGAAGACAGTGTGGTGATTCCTGAAAGAACTAGAAATTGACCTTCCATATGACCCAGCAATTCCCCTATTTGGAATAAACCTGGAGGAACTCAAATCATTGTACACAAAAGATACTTGCACACATATATTTGTTGCAGCTCTATTCACAATAGCAAAAACATGGAACCAACCATGTTGCCCATCGAAGCTGAACTGGATTAAAAAAAAAAGTGGTACATTTACACAATGGAATATTATGCAGCCATAAAGAAGGACAAACATATGCACTTCGCAGCAACGTGGATGAATTTAGAGTCTATCATATTCAGTGATCTATCACAGAAACAAAAAACAGTACCATATGTTCTCACTCATAAGTGGACCTTGAACTATTATAATACTATAAGAAAGGGATTGGCAGTAGTGGGAAACTGTCAGGGTAGGGGGGTAGGATTGGCAGTTGAGGGAAACTGCTAGGGGAGGGAGGTGCATACCTCCTCAACAAGGGTACCTTCATAGTCAACGTTTGTATACCTCACCCTGAATTGTAATGCACAACTTTATAATAAAATGATAATAATAAATAAATAAATAAAATCTTTTCTCAAGCCAAACTCTAGCTGAAAAGTTTGCCCATCTTCCTCCTGAAAAGCCTTTTCTGCGGCCTTGTAGCTAAACTTAAACAATGACTCACTGTAGCAGAACAGCTGGCATGGTCCAGTGAAAGTGGGAGGTCCCGGCAGGGCCAGTCTCCCTGAATCCGTCATTGCTAAGGTAAGTCTAGAGGATGAAAACAGAAGGAGTCAGGTGTGGGGATGTTTTTGCAATCGGTCAACAAACATTTGCTGTTCATCTATTAGGGGACAAAATTTGTTCAGGGAACTGGGAATACCAAATCACAAAATCATGCTTTTAATCTTCAAGATGTCTAATAAATAAGCCACAGCTGTACTCTGGGGTTGTAGCAGTGCTGCCTGCTATTAGACTTGGCCTTGTTCTTGGGTTGCCACCTTCTTAGAGACCAGGGGATAAAGAACTTACTGAAAAACAATTTCCTCCCTCCCTGACTTCTCACTGTCTCCTGCCTTGGTCTCACACAGTAGCACACGTTGAAGATTTGGGAGCACATCTAAAATAGCATTGGCGAATTTGACACATGATCTATACATATTATGTAGGTAGCCTAAGTTTATTTTCAGTAAACTTAGCAGAAGTTTCGGAGCCATTCTCCCTTAGGCACATTCCTTTACTCTTATGGAATTCATCTACTATGTGAAAAAGGGCTTTCAGACTGTTCTCATTCTCAGCAACAAGGCCTACTATGACAGAAAGAAGGAATTCTTGTCCTTTCGCACCTCTTCAGATCTCATTTCTTGACTGCTTTCCACTGGGGGTTATTCCGAATGCCCACTCTAACCCACTGCCTTTGGGCTTTCCATGACCTATCTCTGCATTTGCAAAGCAATCCTAACAGATTTCCACCATGCATTTCAAGCACTGAAAATGACGTTGTTTTTGAAACTCAGCTACACCAAGGAGCTCCCTGAATGCCTCCAATCACCCAATTTAGGGAAGTAAGACTTCTCTGACAATGTCAGAAGAAAATTATCTATTTTAAACTAAAGTATTGGAAATTCCTACTTATTTAAAAGAAAAAAATTAAAAATGAATCATAAAGAAAATGAATGCTCCCCTCTTCTAACCTTTCCATTAAAGGAATGGACGTACTTTATCATGATTTTCAATTTATTCATATGAAGGCAAAAGGGCATTTTTCTGTACAGCTCCCTTGCCAGAAGCCCCATGGTTTTTCTGAAGTCCATAAAGGACAATTTCTTCATGCAGTTTTGCAAGGTCTCTTTCACTCTTTCTAGCATTTTCTCCTAACCATTAAAAAAAAATCTGTCCCTTCTAATTGAGATGGGTGTCTATGTGCATATTTTCCCCCAAATACAAATGTAGAATGCCACATAGGTCCCATATATTTGAGCTTTAATTTAAACACAATCTGGGTCCCAGAAGGAAGTGGAATTCACCCCTCATATGGTTTTAGTGAAGATTTGTTAATGACAGGACTCTTAACAAAGGTGAAGGCAGAGTTTTAGGAACAAATAACGCCTGGTGATTTATCCAGGGACTAGCACATTATCGCCTCTCGGGCTAAAGGGACAAGGAGAAGACAAAGTGTTGCCAGAACCCAATGAGAACGAGAAGCATGGAGGAAAGGCTATCCAACTGGAGCTATCGTTTTGGAGAAATACAGCAGCTTCCCAAGAAGTGGTGAAGCAGAGAAGAAATACCTGGGCTTTCCTGCCCTCCAACCCAATAATTACCCGCCATTGAATCCTGTAAGTCAAATATTACCAGTGACCTGCCAGCAAGAAGATCCGTTTTAGAGGTTAGCCTCTTGAGGCACAGAGCAGGAGAAACATGGGTTGAGAAGAATTTGGAGTAAAGAGTAAGGAATTACTCAAAGTGATAAAGGCTAAAGAAAAAAATACATATGTAAGAAATAGAGTGAATTCAATCATAGGTTCAATTCTAACTTTCAGGAATTTAGGAAAAGCTACTATGTGGAAGGCTGCTGTTACAGATTGAATTGTGTCCTCTCAAAGTTTATGTCTTGAAGCCCTGATCCCCAGTATAAAACACAGCAAGAAGATGGTCATCAACAAGTGAGGAAGAAAGCCCTCACGAGAAAATGAATCAGTTAACACCTTGACCTTGGACTTCTCAGACACCAGATCCATGACAAAATTAACTTCTGTTGTTTGAGCCACCCATTCTGTGATATTGTGTTATGACGACCCTAGCAGACTAATATATAAATTAGAAGGGAATAGAGGTTTTGAGTCATACAGACCAGGATATTAAGACTGGCTCTCTCACTTACTAGTTGTAGATTTTGTGAAATACTCTGAACTCAGCAGTTTTCTGGCTTAAACAATAAATACAATAATTTCTACATCATCGGGCTTTTTAAAAAAACAAACAAACAAACACATTTCTTCTTGTATATTGTCTTCCTAGTATATTTTTCTTTTCCTAAAGTACATTCTCTACAATATCCTCTAATGAAGATATCCTCCTAAAAACTCAGATTTTAAACAAAAGTTGACAACTTTCTCATGATGGCTTTATTTCCGCTACTTTCACCCAGCATATAATTCTTTGACAGTCATTTTCTCTTGGCTTTTTGAAGATATTTTAAAATCATCTTCTGGCTTCCATCATAGCTGCTGTCCTTCCTTTGCAGGTATTTCATCTGTGCTTTGTTTTTGATAAGCTACAGTTTCATTAAGGTGTGTTCAGGTGTGTGGTTTGTTGCTTTTACTATCTACATTGATTTCTTTTTTTTTTTTTCTTTTGAGTTGGAGTCTCACTCTGTCACCCAGGCTGGAGGGCAGAGGCATGCTCCCAGTCACCGCAGCCTCGACCTGCTGGGCTCCTGCGATCCTTCCGCTTCAGCCTTCCAAGTAGCTGGAACTACAGGCGCGCGCTACTACACCCAGCTAGTTTTTGATTTGTTGTAGAGACGAGGTCTTGCCAAGTTGCCCAGGTGGATCTTGAACCCACTGGCTCAGGCAATCCTCTAGTCTCAGCCTCCCATAGTGCTGGGATTATAGGCCGAGCCACCGAGCCCCGCCTCTACATAAATTTCATTAAGGTTTTCTGAAATAATGATCTAAGATTTGTATCTACTAGTCTGTCATCAATATTGAAAAATTATTCTACTCTATCTACCACTTGTAAATTCTCCAGCTGTGTTTGACATTCTACCGTTGAATTTTTAATCTCAATAATTATATTTTTCACTTCTAGAAGTTATATTTTTTATTTTTTATTAACTCTGCCTGATTAATTTTGATAGTCTTTTAGCCCTTGTTCACATGTTTCATGCCTTTCTTTTTTCACTTTAAAAATATTGAGCATTTTTAATTTTTATATTCTAAATTCAGTAATTCCAATATCTGAAGTCTTTATGGACCAGTTCTTGTTTTCATTGTGTATGCTTTTTCTTGGTTTTGGTGTCTTATTTTCTACTTTTTTGTGATTTTTGTAGTTGTTGTGAGTTTAGACTTGATGAAACTTTTTATGTGAGGCTATTAAAAGCCCTCAATTGAAAATGTGTTCCTCCAGGAAATATTTGCATTTTCTTGTGCCATTCATCAGCTAGCACTACCATTCACTGAGTGACGTAAATTTTGAGCCCAATCACACATTACACCCTGTTTATGTTTATAAATTCCCAAGTGGAGGAATTTTTTGTCCAGCTTTTTAAATTGAGGTAAAATTCACATAATAAGAAATTAACCATTTTAAAGTGACATTTAGTACATTCACAGTGTTTTGCAAACATCACTTCTATCTAGTTTTAAAACATTTTTATCACCCCAAAAGTAAACCCCACGTGCACTAAGCAGTTACTTCCCTTTATTCCTACTTTCTTCCTTCTGGCAAACACTAATGTGCTGTCTGGATATGTTATACAAATGGAATCATGCAATATGTAATCTCTGGTTTCTGGCTTCTTTCATTGAATATATTTTCAAAGTTCATACATGTTGTAGCATGTATTAATATTTCATCTTTTTAATGGCTGAATTCCATTGTACGTACATACCACATTTTGTTTATCCATTCACCCATTGATGGACATTTGGGTTGCCTCTACCTTTTGACTAGTATGACTAGTGTTACTAGGTGTTAGTGTCAGTGTATAGCTTCTCAAGGGGAGTACTTTGAAGGTAGCTGTAGTGATGTTCAGCAATGAGGTATGTAGCACTTTTTCTAGGGTGAGTTCATGAATTTAATTGTCAGACTTTGTACCTAAAATAAGTGAAAACAGGTATTCAAACAAAAACTTTACATGAATGTTCATAGTAACACTATTCACCGCCAGCCAATGATTTTGACACATAATTTGATGCATTTTTACAATTTTCATAAGTTCTGCTCATTACTGGCCATCCTGACCTCTCTTCATCAGTGACACTTTGTCTCCACTCAGAAAAATGTTTAAGCCATTTGTACACTGCCATCTTCTTCATGGCATTATCCTCATAAACATGGATTAACATGTCCCTGATTTCACTTCAACTCTTGCCAAGTTTAACAAGAAATGTAATGTCTATTTGTTGCTCTAATTTAAGCTCCAACATTCTCACGACAGCACACAAAGACATGCAACAACAATAATGAATACCATTCAGCAAGACATTGCCACACATTAGCACAAACATAGCCATGAGACACCGATATACCAAGGTTATGAAACATTTACTGAGATGCTTGTACAATGCTGCCAATGTAAGTGCACAGTGGCAAGTTTGCAAACTTAATCGTCAGACCTCAATTGTCATACCTAAGAGTGGAATTGTGATCAGTAGTAAATCTGTTTAACTTTTGAAGGAACTACAAAACTGTTTACCTTTATGAGTTGTATCATTTTATATTCCCACTACTAATATATAAGGGTTTCAATTTCTCCACATCCTTGACAATGCTGATTATTTTTTATGTTAAGTGGGTGTAAAGTGGTGTTTCATTGTGATTTTGGTTTGCATTTCCCTAATAACTAATGATGTTGAGGATCTTTTCATGTGTTTATTGGCCTTCTGCATATCTTCTTTGGAGAAATGTCCATTTAAGTTGTTTGCTCATTTTAACATTTGTCGTATTGTTATTGAATAGTAAGAGTTCTTTATAAATTTTTCAGACTAGACCCTTATCAAATATGTGATTTATACATATTTTATCTCAATCAATAGGTTGTATTTTCACTTTCTTGATAATGTGCTTGATGTACAAAGGATTTTAGTTCTGAGAAAGTCTAATTTATCTATTTTTTTCATTGCTTGCACATTTGGTGTCATATCTCACTATCCATTACTAAATTTGTGATCATGAAGATTTATCTGTATGTTTTCTTCTAAGAGTTTTATTGCTTTCATTCTATTTGGGTTATTGGTCTGTTTTGAGTTAATATTTGTATATGATATGAAGTAAAGGTACAACTTTATTCTTTTGTATGTGGAGATCTGGTTGTGCCAACACCATTTGTTGATGAGGCAATTTCTCCTCATGGAATGATTCTAGCACACTTATTGAAAACAAATTATCCATGGAAGTATTAGTTTATTTCTGGGCTCTCATTTTTATTCCATTGGTTTATGTAACTTTTCTTGTGCCACTACCACACTGTGTTGATTATTAAAGCTTTGTAGTAAGTTTTAAAAATCAAGAAGTGTAAATATTTTAACTTTGCTATTTTTTTTCAATATTATTTTGATTATTCGGGGCCATTTATGATTCTATTTGCATCTGAGGATAAGATTTTCCCATTTCATCAAAAAAATGCCATTGGAACTTTGATAGGAATTGCATCAAATTTGTTTATCATTTTAAGTAGTATTGCCATCTTAACAATATTAAGTCTTCTGCTCCATAAATGCAATGTCTTTCCATTCATTTATGTCTTTTTAAATTTCAGCAATACTTCACATTTTTTCAGTATGCAAGTCTTGTTCTTCCTTGGTTAAATTTATTCCTAAGGTTTTACACTTTTTAATGCTTTAATAAAAAGAATTTCTAATTCTATGTTTGGATTGTTTATTCTAGTTATAGAAATATAGCAGATTTTTCTGTGTTGATCTTGTATCCTGTAACTTTGTTTTATGTACCAGTTTAGATTTGCTTTTGATTTTATTTTCTCCTTTCATCAAGACAAAGAGCAGAGACAGTTTTCTTTGATGCCAACCTTTTGCTCTTGTTCAAATAATTCTGGAAATCACCTCTAGCTCAGCCAGCACTTTTTGCTCTGGATTCATTCTTTGGTTTAGTTTGACCTTTCTTGCCAAGTCAGCAAGGTAAGTGTGGCTGTGTGTGTGTGTGTGTGTATGTGTGTGTGTGTATTTTCTTTGTGTGTGTGTGTGTGTGTGTGTGTATTTTCTTAAACATATTAAATGTTTCTCAGTAGATGGGTTTCAAAAAATATGTGCTCCACTGTATTGCCAGAAATGAAAGACTCTCATACAAGGTATTTGCAGGAATTAAAAGGGATTATGTATACAAAAAGCACAAGATAAGACCTGTCACATCAATAGTTCCTACTCAGTTGATGTCAATTCACTTCCATACATACTGTTATGAAATGTGCAAGAGATGTCCAAAAATGCATCACGGGTCATTATAGCTAAGAAATATTAGTATCTTGAAGCTGCTACTGTAAGAAATTCAATGTAAACCTGCAATCTGCTTGAGATGCCTGATTTCACTTGAAGTGAAAGTCCCTCAAACCTCATTGCAATACTGCTCCCCACATGAAATGGTTCACAGACAAGAACGACAACAGCAGTGAGAAGAACATGATATTATTTTTGATGCATCTTTTAGAAATTATCACTCTGGTTTGCCATTTTCAATACATTTTTATGGTTCTCCATTAGTGCTGAAGCAAAACCAACTAGAAGGAACTGAAGTCAAGTTCAAATATGCTACTCTGCAGGATTCCTCCAGATGAAAGCATGGCCGCTCTTAAAGGAGAGTGGAAGAATTAAGTTCCAAGAAAACCCTTACAGATTGTTTATCAATGGACAAGCTTAACCTAAACCAGCACAATGAAAGTTCAAAATAAATGCACTTTTATCATGAAAAGGACTAAAGTAGGACTTAAAGTGAATTTAACCTCTCTTCTGGAAAGTCAAGGCTCTGTTGAGGTAGATTGCTGATGCCATTTACTTATTGATCCAGCTCAAGCACGATTATCTGGTATCTGTTCAACCCTCCAATTTCTATCTACTGAATGTCTGAGAAAGGTTTTTTTCACATTAAAAGGCTTTTCATTCAGAATAGCTAGATATGTAACTGTTTATCTATATGCTTTGTGTATAATAATTTTTAAACTATATCAAGGAATATATTTATCAAACACATCAATTAGAGCATAATGCTAAGTAAAGTAATTTTATTTGATGTTTTTAAAAATGCTCATATACACAATCACACTTTCTTTCTTTCTTTTTTTTTTTTGCAAGTTTTAGGCATGAACTTGTCTACTTACTGTATTTTTGAACCACTGGCAACACGTGTCATTTGTACTTTTGGATTTGACACATTTGGGGTTTTCTCTTGCTTTCCGACTTAGTCTTGCTACTACCATACTTTGGGGTCAGGCTACTGTACATGAATGTACTAGTTATATCATTATATTATAAGCAGCTAATTGTATTGCTTGTGCTAATGAATTATTCATGGAATAATCACATTAAATTTACTCCACGCTGATGCTTTATTTTGCATACTAATTTAAACATAGTACATTTTTCACATTTTGATCTAGAGATGATCTCAGATAATGACCTATTTGTGAATATAGGGGTTTACATTGACCTCAATATTTCTCTTTTCTCTAAACATTGTTTCATAATGTGTACATTTCATCAGGGTGGTATAGGTCATTCAGAGTCAGGGCCCTGCTAATAATTTCCTTTAAGGTCCTTCAATTATTGCTTACTAACAGGATTTCCAAGATGATGTTTTTTTAATACAGAGTATCGTGTTACCAAGGGTCTTCCAAATGTCAGACATTCTACCTTTTGTCTTCTTCTAACTCATATTCCCAAATTCATCACTCTTCCTAGTCTTACTCAAACCCTGAACTTTTCATTTAACTATCCATTTCTGACTTACACTCTTACTCATTCATGCCAACAGATCCCTTACAGATAATTCTGAAGTTTTATATATGGAATAACGACTCACAATTGACCAATGGCTGGGTATCCTAATGGTCCTCCAGACTTGTCCTTCTCACTTCAAGCCCTCATATAGTTTTCAGGTTAATTCTTCTATAATCACTGATTAAAGCATGTGCTTCCTCTGCTCTAAAACCTACAGTTTATTATTCACTACCCACATTAAAACATCTCTGCTTAGCTTTCCAGTCTTTCCTAAAACATTCACTCTTCCAGTGATCTTATTTCATTTTTCATTCCAGTAAGACCAGTCTAATTATTGCTCTAGAAACAGAACACATTTATACCACTACCTACACCTTTGTTTACCCTACCCCAGTTTCCTAAGTTTACTTGTACTGATGACACACTTGTCATTGTCTCGAAGATTAATATAAGTGCAGTCTAGATTTTGAAGCATTCTTGAATCATTACAATCTTCAATGATTTTCTCTAATTCCCCTTACCACTGGCCATGCTTCAGCACTTTACTATACACTTTTTTGTATTTTTTGCTTAGTCTTGTTTCATGTGCTTTAATTTTACCTTCTCAACAAGATCATACATTTTTGAGAATCTGAACCATATTGTATATTAATTATATTTCTCCCTCTGCAGGGATGAAGAGCTTCGTATTGCCTACCAGAATTCAACATATCTTAAGTGCTATTAGCCACTTATTTTATGTGACTCATTATTAACACCTAGCATGGCAGGTGTTGACATGTACGTAATACCATTAAAGACGATCCAAGTGGCCAAGTTATATTTTAGATTATGGGTGGTAGTTTAAGTAAACATGTTCACCATAAAATGGAATCATGGTTTTTATTTATGAGAGTCTGGAGCTGGGAAACTATTGGACCTATCTTTCCTGAATGTGAAATAACTAATATCAACCTTTAGGATGTGAGAATCATCTGGCTGCACTATCTGCCATTCATTTGATTGCTGGGTGGATTTAGTTCATCTTGCTAGCTGGCCAGGTGTCCCTTTCATTCCTGGGTATTGAAATTGTGAAATAACATTGAGAGAGTGAGCATGCCATTTGGAGGAGAAAGACTATTCTCTTGTCATGAATATAAAAGGAGAGGCACCATCTCACTACCATATTTTAGGAGACAATAGCAACAATCAGTATTTCCATACTCTAAAAGTAGTATCTATGCCTAGCTATTACACAGATTGGCAAGGGAGTATTTATTTTTAAATCCTTGAATTCCAATGCCTTAAGTTAACAAAAGATGACTGAGGAGCCCTAGAATAACTTAGAATTGCTGTATAATGTAAAGTGTGTAGTAAATGTATAGTAACCCTTCCCCAGGACTAGACACATAAAATGTGCGCTATAGTGTTTCTTCTGAAGTGCTGTTACTATAAAATACCAAAGATAATGGCTGCTTTACAAAATGTTTGCAGTGTTTGTACTTAAAACTTTGTTAAGTTTTTGTTTGTCCCATAACAACCATGTTAAATAAAATAACCGGCTTCTCCTGCTTCTGCAACCACTGCTGGCAGTGTGTGAATGTTAAGCAATAAGCCCCTCCCGGACATTCCTTTGCTTAAATTATGGTGGGCTCTGTGGCGCCAGCCACTCTCCTGGTGGACTCTGTGTTGTTTCAAACCTGCTTGTATGCTTATCTAACATTCCAGAGGGCTTAACTAACTCCTCTCTGCCCGTTTGGCCGTTGAAAGTCACTGAACCTGCGCCCGCGCAAATCATACACGAACCAACCAATCAGTATCTCTGTAACTGTGTTCATGCAATTCTATCCAGTCCACAAGTTTGTAAGGACACTCCACTCCCTCGCAATTGTGTATAAAAGCTGCCTGCTTTACTGGGTAGGGGCTCTCGTTCCATTGCTGCTGTGCCGGCTATGGACGTGAGCCCAGACTCGAGCCTGAATAAAGACCCTCGTGTGCTTGCTTCAGAGCTGGCTCTTTGGTGGTCTCTCGGATTTAGGACTTTGAGTACAACAATGACTTTAAAATTGTAAATTTTTCTTGGCGATATACAAGAATTAGACTGTGAATTCTAACCAGGGAGGTTATAGATCAAGTCTATCTTATTTCTGATGTGTCCAACAAGGAACAGCACAGTGTCCAGCACCTAGTAGATGTTTCATAAATGTTTCTTGGATACATCAATGGATAAACATGTAAGAACATAAATTTAAGTGCAACACAATTGTTGTGGACTCCACCTACTCATAAGTACAGAGACATTCTCATTGATATCAATATCCTACATTTACTTTTAGGAAATCAAGTGTTTTGTAGAGTTTTCCTACACAAATATTTTAATGTCTCCTGGGGTATTTGCAAACCCTTGTTGCTTACTTCTATGATTAGCAAGCCAGAACTCTCTAGTCTTCAGTCCTGGGATCCATGAAAGAAGTGTTTGAAGGTTAAAATATTGTTTCCGTGACCACAAGCAAAATCTCCCATGAAAACATGCGCGAGAAATTGGGCCTGTGCCTCTATGAGTAAAAGTGGAGTGTCATTGAGTAGTAAAAAAGACACCCACTCTATACTAGGTTTAGCTAGTGCTCCCGGTGAGAATTTTTGTTGAGCCGCGAGGATTAGGGCACTCAATACCCCATACTCTCACTCATCCCCACAAAACTAATGAGTCAGGATCCTAAAGGTCCAAGCCCTAACACCAAGGCCACTTCTAAACTGAGGCTTTGCTCTTATTGCCACCCTTCCCACCTGCATTTCATGGGGGTTCTTGCATTCCCAATGTCACTGCAATCAAAGCCAGCGCTGCCTAAAATGCAAGGTATTTCTTCTCCTGGAAAATCTGCCATATTTAGAATGTGACTCAAAGACAAACCCTTACCCTTGCACTCATGAAAAGGGAGAGAGAGAGTGTTCCTTCTGTAGTATGCTGAGCCAAGGATACTGGAGCAAAGTTGTCTGGATTCCAACATATTATCTTATTTTATTTGATGGATCATTCAATTAACATGTGAAATAAGGTTGTTTGGTCCACTTCCTGTAATCAGCTGGCAAACAATACTCATGTCCATTACCCCTTTCCCCACCAGGACCTATTGCTGGCTCCAGATAACTAGATTAAGAGCTACGCCTCTCATTTGGTGAGTTCTCTCTCATCTTTCCCTTTCCTTTGGTTTCTGAGATCACTTTCTCCCACATCCAACACATCAGATATGGCTGAACCTTTCTGGTGGATGAATTTAAATTTTTCTTTTCCCCTTTTGGTCCCTATGCAAAGGAGTGAGCACAAATGTGTTACTATGATTTGAACATTTGCGTCCTCTCCAAAATTCATGATGGAACTTAAAGCCCAATGTGATAGCACAGTATCAAGAAATGGAGCTTTTAGGAACTGACTCAGTCCTGAGGACAGAACCCGCCTAATAGCATTAGTGATTTCACAAAAGGGCTGGAGGAAACCAGCCAGGCCTGTTTTGCTCTTTCACCTCTTCTGCTACGGGAGAACACAATGTTTGTCCTTTTCTGCCCTGCCCCCATCCAACATGTGAGGATTCCACTGTGAAAGCAGGCCATCAATGGAGCAAGCCTTTATCAGATGTCATCTTTGAGGGCCCCTTGATCTTGAACTTCCGAGCCTCAAATCTGTGGGAAAAAAATTTCTGTTGTTTATAAATTTCCCAGTCTCAGATATGTTCTTATAGCAGCACAAATGGACTATACTTACTTTAAAATGTGAGAGTTGTGATAGTCTAAAAGTAAATGCCAGAGTTCTGCTCCCGCAAAGTCCAAAGGGCACCCCAAAGGTGAAGACGACATAGGCATTTGAGGGGAAGAAAAAAGGGGGGAGAGAGAAAGACTGGACACCCGTTAATGTGGATGCCTTTTATTGTGAGCTAGCAGCAAGCTTATATTTCTCTCTACAAGGGAAATAATCTCTGCAAGTTGTCACAGAGCAAGTTAAAATCATCATTACAAAACAAATCACTTACAACAAATTACATGGTTTCTTTTTGTGATGTTAAAACGATGCTTAAGTTTAAGTATTCTTCTCCTGCTTGGCTAATGTTCTCTCTAAGGGCTGAGACTATTTACACCCAAAACAATCTTATCCCAGCCGGCTCAATGGCTCAGCTTGTAATCCCATGCCTTGGGAGGCTAAGGTGAGTGGATTGCCTGAGCCCGCGGGTTCGAGACCCGCCTTGGCAACTTGGCGAGACCTCATCTCTACAATAAATCAAAAATTAGCCTGGCGTGGTAGCGCACACCTGTAGTTCCGGCTACTTGGAAGGCTGAGGCAGAAGGATGGCCTGAGCCCAGCAGGTTGAGGCTGCGGTGGCCGGGAGCGGCCACTGCACTCCAGTCTGGGCGACAGAGTGAGACTCCAACTCAAAACAAAAAAACAAAAAAAACAAAAAAACAATATTATCCCAACACAATGATGCTACCCTGTAAAAAACAGTCCCCACAACTGTTAATATAAAATCTCAAAATTATAAAACTATAAAGCTTCTCATTAAACAACTTTAAAACAGAACTCATATCCCAAATTAACTAATACATATTATGATCTTTCTAACAAATTTAACTCTTTACAAACTTAACTTCCTTATTCAAATTATCCAGG
>CAUYQG010035864.1:0-32759 GCA_963574415.1 Tarsius wallacei | reverse complement strand
GCAAGTATACGATGCAGTATTACTAACCATAGTCACCATGCTGTATATTAGGTCTCAAGAACTTATTCATTATATAACTGAAAGTTTGTACCCTTTGATCAACATCTCACCATTCTCCCATGCCCCCAAGCCCTGGTAACCGAACCACTCTTCTACTCACTGTTTCTACGAGTTTGACTTTTTTGCATTCCACACAGAAGTTGGATGACGCAGTATTTATCTTCCTGTATTGGGGCTTATTTAACTTAGCATAATGTCTTCTGATTCATCCATGTTGTTGCAGATGGCAAGATCTCCTTCTTTTTAAGGCTGGATAATATTCCTCTGTGTGTGTGTGTGTTTGTGTTCTGTGATATTTGTGAAATATCTAGTCATGCATTAAATAACGATGTTTCGGTCGATGATGGACTGCATACTCCTATACAAAGGTCATCCCATAAGATTATAATACCATATTTTTATTGTACCTTTTCTGTTTAGATACACATATACTTACCACTGTATTATAATTGCCTACAGTTTTTTAGTACACTAGCATTCTGCACAGGTTTATGGCCTAGAAGCAACAGACTATACCATACAGCCTAGCAATAGGCTGTCCCATCTAGATTTGTATAAGTACACTCTATGATGATCTTACAACGATGAAATCACCTAAGAATGCACTTCTGCAAACATATCCTCCTGTTAAGCAAGGCAGACTGTATTTTTTCTTGGGTTCTCTAGAGTGATGTCTTTTTGTATGCTAACAGGATGACTGGTAGCTGGCAACCCTTAGGTGGCTTCAAAGAGATGGCTGGTCACAGGAAAAACAAGACAGGATTAGAGGGTTGGGACTTTCAGCCCCACCCCCAATCCTTCAGAGAGAGGAGAGGGATTGAAAGTTTAGTTGATCACTAATGGCTAATGATTTAAACAAGCATGCCTATATAATGAAACATCCATAAACCCAAAGGGCCTGGGAGTGAGAGCTTCCAGATAGCTTAACAGTAGAGGTTTCTGGAAGGCGACGTGCTGGGGAGGGATGGAGGCTTCTTGCCCCTGACCCCATTTCTTGTCCTATACATCTCTTCTATCTGGTTGCTCATGTGTATTCTTTGTGATATCCTTTATAATAAACCAGTAAAAGTGTTTCCCTGAGTTATGTGAGCTAGCAAATTAATGAAACCCGAGGAGGGGGCTGTGGGAACCCCGATTTATAGATAGTCAGGAAAACAGTCTGGGGCTTGAGATTGTCATCAGAAGTGGAGTGCAATCTTAGGGGACAGAGCCCTCAGCCTATGGGACCTGATACCCCCTCTAGGTTTATAGTGTCAGAACTGAATTGAATTAGAGGATTGCTTGCTTGGTGTGTGTGGGGAAAAAACCCACAATTTGATCACAGAGGTGCTCTCTGTTGATTGTTGAGTAAGAGAATAGAAAAAACACTTTGTTTTTTTCCTATATTATCAGAAAATCACACACACACACACATCTCATTTTCTTTGTTCATCTGTGATGGACACTTAGGTTGATTCTATATCTTAGCTGTTGTGAATAGTATACCAAGAGTCCCTTTTTTCTACATTCTCACCAACACTTATTTTTTTGATTTTTGGTGATAGCCACCCTAACAGGTGTGAGGTGATAATATCTCATTATAGCTTTAATTTACATTTTCCTAATGATTAGTGATATTTAACACCTTTTCATATGCCTCTTAGATATTCACATGTCATTTTTGGGAAAATGACATTTTTGGAAAATCTCAGGTCCTTTGCTCATTTTTGTCTGTTTAGCTCTTATGTTATCTGAGTTTCTTATGTATTTTGGGCATTAACTCTATCAGAAGCATGGTTTGTAGATATTTTCTCCCATTCCGTAGACTGTCTTTTAGTTTGTTGTTTCCTTTGCTGTGCAGGGACCTTTTACGTGTGGTGCAATCCCATCTGTTTATTTTTCTTTTGCTTTGGGTGTCACGTTCCAAGAGGTCATTGCCAACACCCATGTCGTGGAGGTTTTCCCTGTGCTTTTTTTTTTTTTTTTTTAAGAGTTTTATGGTTTCAGGTTTTACATTAAAGTCTACTACATTTTGAGTTGATTTTTGTGTATGATACAAAACAGGGATCCAGTTTCATTTTTTAAAAATATGTAGATATCCAGTTTTCTTAGATCTTTCAGTGAAGGACCCATCCTTTCTTTGTTGTGTTAATATATTTTTGGTGCATTTGTCAAAGATTAGTTAACCATATTTGTGTGTGTGTTTATTTCTGTACTTTTTGTTCTTTTCCTTTCACTGATGTGTTTGTCCCTATGCCAGTTCCACATTTTTGGATTTCTAGAGCTTTGTAAAATAATTTGAAATCAGAAAGTGTGATGTTTCCAGCTTTGTTCTCCTTGCTAAAGATTGCTTTAGCTATTCTGGGTCTTCTGTGATTCCTTGCAAATTCTAGGATTTTTTTTCTATTTCTGTAATGAAACATGCAGTGGGAATTTTGATGGGAATAGCATAGGATCTGTAGATCACTTTGGGTGGTATGGATTTTTAACATCAGTTCTTCCAATCCATGAACACAGGATGTCTTTTCATTTATTTGTGTCTTCAATTTCTTTTATCAGTGTTTTATTGTTTTTAGTGTACACATTTTTGCCATGTTCAGATTTTAATGGATCTTTTCTGTTAACATATTTTCTTAGCAGTTTAAATAAAATACTTTTTGAGTCCTTATTCTTCCTCTGAGCTTTAGTGACTACTATAGCATTTCCGTTTACCTCAAGTAACTAAATTATAAATGACTCCTCATGTGAGGAAAACAATGTTTTTGTATGTTTTTAAGATACATTAACATACAAAATTTACCAGACCAGATGAGGTTAGAAAATAATTTCTGTTTGGGAATATTTTGGGTGAGAGAAGTATTGCTTGAATAATGTGAAGCCAAAAAAAAAAAAAAAAAAAAAATCATGCATTGAAAGGGAATTAAACAGGCTAATTCAATAAAATATACCAAACTGCCAAATTTGTGTGATGAAAACGAAGAATTAAAACTAAATCTGCATCAAAATCACAAAGTTTGTAGTATAGTCCTCACCCTGAAACCTAAAAACATCACTAGTCTTTTTTTTTTAGATGAATCTCACTCTGTCGCCCAGACTGGAGTGCAGTGGCACAATCACAGCTCACTGCATCCTCAGCCTCCTGGGCTCAGGCCATCCTTCCGCCTAAGCCTCCTGAGTAGCTGAGGCCACAGGTATGCACCACCATGCTTGTCTAATTTTCATTTTATTTTTCCAGAGATGAGGTCTTGCTATGTTGCCTAGGCTAGTCTCAAACTCCTGGGCTCAAGCAGCCCTCTGGTTTGGCCTCCCAAGGTGCTGGGATTACAGGTCTGAGCACCACACCCAGCCTAAAAATATCGTTAGCTTATACTACTGTTTCTCATTAACTCTCAAGATTATAAATTTACCCAGTGAGAAAATTCACATGATGGAAACTACTTTGAAAGTGTACTGTTACATAAACTACATAATTTTCATAATTTCAGTACAAAGAAACCCCATATACCCTTTACCTCCATTCCCAAATGTTAGCATTTGACCACGTTTTACTTTATTCTCTGAGTGTGTATTATATACAAATGGTTAAATATGTATGTAAATATTTTTTAATCATTTGAAAATACATGAAAAATATGGTGTCCCCTTGCCCCTTAATCTTTCATGGTGTGTTTCCCTAAAGGATGAACAGTCTCTTGCATAGAAGCATAGCATAGTTACTGAAATCAGAAATGTGTCATTGATAACAATACTATTAGCTATCTCCAAACCTTATTCAAGTTTAGTGAGTTGTCCCAATAATGGTCTTTGTGGTAAAAAAAAAAAAAATTCCTTTATACACATGTTACACTTAGTTGTAATGTCTCTTTAGTGTCCTTTAATCTTGGGACATTTCCTCAGTCTTAGTCTTTTATGACGTTCATATTTTTGAGGACTACAGATCAGTTTTTTTTGTTTTTGTTTTTGCTAGAATGTCCTTCCATTTTGGTTTGCATGCTATTCTCTCATCATTGGAATCAGGCTACGTATGTTTGGCAGGAATGCTATGGAAGTAATGATGAGTTCCTCTTAGTGCATTATATCAGGAGACACAGGACATCAATTTGTCCATCACTGGTGACTGTATCTTCAACATACCAGGTTTCTTTTTAGTAAAATTGCTGTTTGGGTTTTTTAAAAAAAATTATTAAGCATCTTGTTGGGAAATACTTTTGAGTCTCTGTAAATATCCTATACCTCATTAGACTTTCACCCATTAGTTTGAGAATTCGTTGATGGTTTAACCTTAATAAATTATGATGATGATACATGATGATTTAAAATTCTTTTAAATCCTATTTTACAGCTTTCTTCCTCCATTGCCCTATCTCCAAATGGTGTCACTGTCTCCTTTTTGCTGTCTTCTTTTCCAGAAGTGATGCCTTTTAATGGCTACCATCGCCAATCACAAGTACTTTTAGACCCCTTTCTTAGAGCAAGTGTTTTGGTCAACCAGGACTCCTTTTCATGCATGTAGGCTGGGCTTTCTCTTGCTGGTGATGGTTTTAGTTAGCTTTTAGGCTCTGTACTCGCTGCTTCCTCTCTCTGCTGTTCAGATTTTTCCCAGGCTGCCCTTACTCTCTTCCGTCTTAAGTCAGGAACACAAAGGGTTGCTTGTTGGATTTTATGTTTATTATATCACTTACAGGTCACTTGAGGTTTGGAGCACTGTGTCTTCTAATTATGCTCTGTACAGGCACTTTATGTAGTTTTATTTATTTATTTTTTTTAGACATAGATTCCTATCACCACTAGTACCTTGGTTAACCATATTCCTATGAGCTACTTTTGGAATAACGCTGTATACACTTTAGTGTTTTTCTGAAGTTCTTAAAACATTTTTAGTCAGTGGTTCATAACATTTTAAAAGCATAATCTGCTTCTGGTTTTGTAATAAAGACCAACTTTATAAAACATTCAGTTTGTCTTCTTCCTTGTTGTGAATTGTGAGAGAGCAACCTCGCGAACAGAAACATAATATGTTTACATAAGACAAAGCAAGAACAAACAAAAAAGGTAAATAAGATGGAAAGTTTTTAAGTTGGGAAAATTTTATTAATTCTTAGCTAAACCAATCTTAGTTGCTTTTGCTCAAGAAATATATATTTTTTCAACTTGCAGATTGGCGATTTGAATGTCAACTATATTAATACAGAGGGAATCACTGCCAGCACCAGCCCTGAATCCATGGATTCCACTCTGGGGCCTCAGAGCGGCAAACACATCCTTCCTACTGACACCAGCCCCGGGTTGCACCCGTTACATGAGAACAATGAAGGGACAGCAAATACTGAGGCCCGACGGTCCTTCATGTCACCGTCTAGTTCATGTGCTTCCAACTTGAATCTTTCTTTGGGTCTGCATGGATTCGAAAAGGAGAAAAGTCATCTAAAGAAAAGAAGGTGAGTGCTATATTTTAGAGGAAAATTGTAGACCGTCAAATAACCTTGTAGCTGGACATGAAAATTCTGTTTTTTAGTTACAACTTTTATCTCTACATCAGAATGTTACCCCTTTTTAGGTTCCTATATTTGTTGATTAGAAATGAGAGACTTAAGAAGACTGACTAAAATAACCAACTCAGGAAAACCACACGGAGATTCCAGTTTACACTTATAGATTGGCAGAAGTCAAGAAGTCGAACAATACCATGTTTTGGTACAAATGCAGACGCTGCTCCTACATCCAGTTGACAGGAGTGACAATTGTAGAACGACTTTGAAAAACAACTTTATGTTGTCTTGTAAAGTCAAATGTGCTTTTCTTCCTAGGAGACATATACATGAGTATTTATAGCAGCCTGAAATCACCCAGATAGGGAATAGAAAACTAAGCAGTATGTAGTTACACAATGGAATACTGTATGGTAATGAAATGATTAAAATACAACTATGTCTACATGTATAGTAATATGGATATCGGAAGCACGAAGTTGAACAAAAAAGTAAGCCACACAATACTTTAGTTAGATTTCACTTTTATAAAATTCAGAATCAAGCAACATATTATTATAGGGCACCTACACATGTGCATAGGCTATAAAGAAAAACAGTATAATAAAGGGGGGGAAATCCCTAAGTTCAAGATAGTCATTACTTCTAGGGAGGGAAGCAAAAAAATAGGAATGGAATGGACCATAAGAGTGTTTCCATGGGATGGCCATTGTTCATGGTTGTGACTCATAGGTGTTTTTTAAAGTTTATATATTTGCTTTATATTACACTACAATATGAAGTTTGTATTAATTTCAGTTACCTCACATGTATTTCCTTATATATGTAAAAATGTCATTAAGATTGCCTGAGCCCGCGGGTTCGAGACCCGCCTGGGCAACTTGGCGAGACCTCATCTCTACAATAAATCAAAAAATCAGCCGGGCATGGTAGCGCGCCTGTAGTTCCAGCTACTTGGAAGGCCGAGGCGGAAGGATCGCCGGAGCCTAGCAGGTCGAGGCTGCGGTGGCCGGGAGCGGCCACTGCACTCCAGTCTGGGCGACAGTGAGACTTCATTGTATCTGATACGATTGCATATATGTGTGGGTTTGCATGCGTGTGTGCAAATATGTATATCTCTATCTGTCCATGCATCCTATTGTCTCTTTTCTTTAGGCCAGTTTCTACGAATTTCATTTTATCCTGTTGTCTGCTTTCCTTAGGGATTAGCCTATCTCCCCCACTCATGTCCTAGCCCTGTGATTATATGTTCATTTTCACATATAAAATTATGAATCAAAGTGAAAATAGAATACATATCTGAGTGTATACATAAATATTTATCTGTGAATGAACAGTCATGTAAGTGAAAGGATATTCAGCGGAGAATTAATGGATTAGAAGAGAGGAAGAAAGAGGAACCAATCAATGGGTGCCCATCACTGTGCTATGTTTTGCATTGATATACAACTTAAGGTTGTAAAACTTTAAGTAACAGGTATTGTCTGACACATAAACAATAAAAGACTTACTTTAGGTTTCTATTTTGTGAATTACAGTTTTGTGGATGCTGCAGACGTCTATTCTGAGGGTCATATAATTTATTAAACAGATTCTCTATATCCACTAAGTGGACTACTTTTTTCTTTTAAGGAAAACACAATAAATGGGTTAATCCAGAGTTTCATTTTTCTAGTTCTTTGTGTTTCAAATCAAGAGGGTTTCAGTGTATTGTTAAAATCTTAACCTCAGAACTGTAACAACCAACAAAAAATACAGTTAAAACCCTGTCGTGCATTAACATGCCCATGAAAGCTGCTGGCCTTGAAGCTTGGGTGGTTTAAAATGTAATGGTATGGAATGAACCTGGAATGTGGGAGGTCAAATTCTTTCCTTGTAATGTGATGGTTATGAAAGTTAAATGCGGAAAGAAAAGTTGTTGTCAGGTAGAAGTGCTACCTGGTTCTGAGGTGGATTCTTCATGGGAATCATTTTTTAAAGTCGCTGAAAATGGTTACTTCGTGTGGCGCATTTGAGACCTTGCTTGACTCCCTCTGAACTGAGTCTCGACACGACTCCGAGGTGAGACCTTCTCACCATCCTTGGGGTGCCTCTGCCCTCTGAGCCTCCCAGCTGCTGGACGAGGAGGGTGCCATGCCTCATAGCCTCACATGCAGTTCTCCCCAGGCTTACCTCCAAATGGCCCAGGAGCTGTTTGGCATGCATTTTAAGCAATTGAAGGGCTGCTCTTTGGGACTTGTAATAATTACATTGACAAAACAGAAATGGTGAAGTTAGTACTGACTCAGACCAACTTTTGTTTCTTCAAATACTTGAAATGGCTTTCACTAAGTAGAAAAGTTCATTGGGGGTAACAAGTAATTTTGTTTAAAGGGGAGTTTCGATGCCAGGCACGGAAGCTCACACCCGTCATCCTAGACCTAGGCTGAGGCAGAGGAATTGCTTGCGCCCAGGAGTTTGAGGCCAGCCTGGACAACACAGTGAGCCTTCACCTCTACAAAAATACAAGTTGGCCGGTGTGGCAGCATGTGCCTGTAGTCCCAGCTACTCAGATGGGAGGATCGCCTGAGCCAGGAGTTGGAAGCTGCAATGAGCTGTGACCATGCCGCTGCACTCCAGCCTGGGCAACAGCATGAGACCCTGACTCAGTGAATAAACAAGGATTTTGAGAGAGAAGCAGCTAGTAAAAACTAAATATTCGTTGGAAATTAAATGAGTACTCACCGCATCTCACACCAGTGAAAGAATCTAAATCCAGAGAAACAGAAACCAGTGACTGTTGTGCTGACTCGACTGTTTGCGTCTGTCCTTACTTCCCTGCTTTGTGCCTTAGTTCCAGCCTTGATGCCTTGGATGCTGACAGTGAAGGAGACGGGCATTTGGGGCCGTCACACGCTTGTTACACCCCCGTGTCTCAGAGTTCCTCCAGAACCGGGATTCCTAGCGGAGACGAATGGGACTCTTTCGAGGCCAGCACTGAGCCGGACTTTAATATCTCCAGGGCTGAGTCGCTCTCTCTCGCAAGCCATCTGCAGTCGGAGGTATGTAAGTATGGAGAACGTGTTGTCTCAATCTGTCCGTCTCTATCTGGAAGCCAAGTTAGGTTTTCTCCACGTATATAAGGTGTTTGTTTTTTTGGAGACCCATGTGATACCTGGTTGAGTCTGCCTTTTTATTCTCTCCCCCTCTGTTTTCGTCTTTATGGTCCTTCCTCATAGTGAGGGATTTCTGTTTTCATTAATTCACATGAGTACATACCACCTTTCACATACTTGGAAAATTCTGCTCTTTTATACAATTATGTCTACCATCTCTTAAGCAGAGGGAGAAACACTGGTCATACTTTTACTTTTTTCTTTCCTGAAACATTCTAGGAAAGGCAGTGGCAACTGCAGGTATTGTGCTCACCTGTGCTGCCCACGTCTCTCCAGGTTGCTCTTGCACGCGTTTGGAGACACTGGTAGTATTGAATGAGTATAAGTGATCAGACTTGTTTCTCTCACATAAATTTGTACCTGGTGATGAGGTAGAGATACCAGTAAGGTAGAGGTGGTATTTACTGAGCATTGCTGGCTGCGTGAAGCCACCTGAAACACCATAAAGCTTGTCAGCTTTTCCATGGGAAACTGGTTTTTTCTTGTTGACAATTTCACACTGGAGTTTCATTTTGTTGCGTTCTTTTTTAAAAAAGTAAAATACATTCTTTCAATCTTTTTTTTTTTTAAAGCTGTCGAGTACAATTCAGGGTTAGGTATACAAATGTTCATGATTCAGGTACCCTTGTTGATGAGGTGTGCCCCTCCCTCCCTGGCAGTTTCTCTCAACTGCCAATCCCACCCCCAGCCCTGGCAGTTTCCCACTACTGCCAATCCTTTTCATATAGTATTATGATAAATGTTCAAGGTCTGCTTATGAGCGAGAACGTATGGTATTCTGTTCTTTGTTTCTGTGATAGATCACTGAGTATGACCAACTCAATCCATCCAAGTTGCTGCCAAGTCCATATGTTTGTCCTTTCTTTATGGCTGCATAATATTCCATTATGTATAGGCACCACATTTTTTTAATCCAGTCCAGCTTCCATGGGCAATATGGTTGGTCCCATGTTTTTGCTATTGTGAATAGAGCTGCAACAAACTTGCATGTGCAGGTATCTTTTTTGTAGAATGATTTGAGTTCCTCCAGGTATATTCCCAATAGGGGGATTGCTGGGCCATATAGAAGATCAATTTCTGGTTCTTTCAGAAATCATTGTCTTCCAAAGAGGTTGCACTAATTTGCATTCCTACCAGCAGTGCAGAAGTGTTACTTTTTCTCCACATCCTGGTCAGCATCTGTTTTGTTCATTTTATTAATGATGGCCATTCTTACTGAGGTTAGGTGATATCTGAATGTGGTTTTGATTTGCATTTCTCTGATGATGAGTAAGGTTGAATACTTTTTCATGTGTCAGTTGGCTGCCCATATATCTTCTTTTGAGAAGTCTATTCATGTGTTTTGCCCACTTTTTTTTCTTTATTTTCAAGATGTGGAATATAATTCAGGGTTAGATTATACAAATGTTCATTATGCAGGTACCTTTGTTGATGAAGTGTGCCTCTTTCTCCCCTGGAAGTTTCCCTCAACTGCCAATCCTGCCCCCTCCCCTGGCAGTTTCTCACTATTGCCAACCCACCCCCCTACTGCCAGCAATCTAAGAATAAAAAATGATGGACATATTTGTATTTCTTTATCATTGGCTGATAATTTTTGTGAATGCTTTCTCTCAAGTTACAAAAACTGTAATCATAGTAAATTCCACAGTGTTCTCCTACTCCTCAAAAAATACTTCTGGGAAATCTTTCAATAATTTTTAGTCATACTCTGTGGGTCAATTGTTTTTTTTTAAAAGCAAATACTTGTCAAGAATGAAAAGGCCCAAAACTGAGAAGAGATTTAAAAAGTAGAAATTGATTAAAGCAGCAAATATAAAGCAGCAAATATATTCATATGGTAACAATACAGTAGCTAGTAATCAGATTTTAACAACTCCAACTCTGAAATACAGTTACTTTTCCCAGAAAGAATAGGGGAAAACCTATAAATGAATAAATAGCTGATGCAAAGTTCATATGTCAAAGTCTATGTATTTGACCCTACATGGTCCTGATGCTTCCACTTATAGTATGTTTCTACTTTAGACAAGCACTAACAAGCATTTCAGAAGCTGATAGAGCCAATCGCTTAAAGAATTAAGAAGAGGTGGTTGCTAGCTTGACACCTAGAGAAAAAATATAAACCCACAAAATTAAATGCCTAGAGCTGAAATGTTAGAATGAAATACATAAACTTAAGGCATACCTCTTTGGGCTCTTCATTGTTGGCTAGTGTCCTTTGAGAGTATCATTGTATTAATTTACAGTATATTATTTACATGCTCACTTATGTTTTTATGACATAATAATTTATCAAGATTAGCCTGAAATGTGAAAAAGGGATGAAATAAAGCTTTAGCACAATCTGGGAAATCTACTTTTATGGGTTACCTCATTCTGTTATGGTAGATAGTAGACGAACGTGTTGCTGCACAGGTAAATTCACATCGTGCCTCTTTTTATGCAATATGCTTTCTATGTAGGTGTCATTCCATTATGCTGTAGTATGCAGACTTTCCTGTTGCCTTCACTCTTTTGGAGCCAGTCAGGTGTGAAAAAACTGGGATTTTGTGACATTATTAATAGAGATGGGTCAATAGATTCTATTAACGGCAGAACTGTTCTAAATCTTTGCCCAGGCCTCAGACTAAATTATAACTCAGACTTGTAAATTTTGACAAATTTAAGAGGTCAAATAAAATATCAAAAACATATACTTTTTATATTTCTAACTATAGGAGGAGCAAATAATTTATTTTTTATATCTGTAATTTTATTTGAAAAAAATTTCATAGCATAACTTTGTCTTCTGTGTTGATTTAAACATTTCTTATTTCAAGCAATACAAGCATCTTAGTATACTTTCTTGAACCACTAGATGTGGACCATTGTAATCATTTAATTTTGTACTTAAAGCCTAAGTGGCTATATTTTCAAAATTAGAGAGTAAAATCTTATTAAATTTTAAGATACATTTTGAATATAATATGAAACACTTTTAAATTATGTTCTTCTTTTGTGAGAATCAACAGCATAGAGGGCCATGATAAAATGTTTTATTAACGCAATAAATAAAGCCTCTTATCTGATAACTTATTTCAGTTACAAGATATAAACAAGTAAGAGTTGTAGGTCTTACAATACACATAAACTTTAAAATTCAAACCCAGCATTTTTTTGGAATGCTTTGGATTGAATTGGTGTGTTTTCCCCATCAATTAACATTGTTAGCACCCAGTTCTTACTAAGAGTTCAGAAAGATTTGTTAAGTGATATAATTTTTATTCTTGAAAGCATTTGTTTAGTGGGATAGGTAAACATTTGAGTAGATTAAAATATTATTTTGAATCACAAAAGCTGGGGTGAGATGTTTTGAGATTGTCTAGTTCAACTGCTGCTTGATTATCTACTTCAAGTGCCATGAGTTTCCCACTAATTTGAGAAATGTTAGACTCTTAATGGCATATCTTTTTTACCTAAAAAAAGATTTCCTCCCAATATGATCATAGTTATATTCAATTATATAATGAAATTAAAATACTAATTTATGTGGACAGACTCTCTTTTAAACCTTTTGTAAAATCTTGGCTTTTTCTTTACACCATAATAGAGTATTATGTTCCCATAAGCACTTTGGCAGATATTCATTGAAATTCAAGGAGCCATAAGAGTTAACATTTAGTTTGAACATTGTCACCAACCAATAAAATTCATTTCAGTTTCCTGTGCATATCATGATTGAACTGAGCTCAGTCTGCCTGCTAATTGAGCTACTTATTTAAATGGTGAAATGGCTTCTTAATAACTTCTTTAATTATTTAGCTATTTAACAGAGCTCAATCTCCATGTCTAGAAAATAGTGACATTAAAACCATTAGCGCATGATCTTAAGTGCTAGCATTATTTCTAGTTAAAGATAATAACCCAGAATCTCTAGTAATGGTTTCATATTTGTATTTCACTTGTTTTCTTTGCCTTTGTGTTACCTTGGTTCAAAATTCAAAGCTCTGACATATTGACATAGGCCATCTTTAACCACTAAAAGCACAGCTTAGCCCCAGACTCATTTATTTTGAATTAGGTAATGTTGGCACCATCCCTGCATAGATGAATGGCTTTTGACTAAATTCACTGTGTTCTCCTCAATAGGAAACAGCTACCCACCTCCCCACTGAACAAATACTGCCACTTTTATTACTGATCATTAATGGTTAGACATGAAGCCGGCTGTCCTCTTGATGTTACCCTAGTGATTACATATTCATTTACTACATGCACTGTAACAAATAGGTTCCATGTCTGGTCTACTTGTGATCATTTTCAGATAACAATATGCAGCCAGATTGTTCCTGAACCCTGACCCTGTGATATTGCTTGTTTTGTGTTGTCTTATTTGTTAATTTATTCCTTGATTACACAGCTCTTATGCCTAATACATTTTTATCACACCCTGTAGCAAATTTCTATTATCCTTGTAGCCCAAAGCTCATGTATTTGCTTTGTTAGAGCCAGTTTGGTAGTGACTTCATTAGTATCCAGCAATACAGTAACAAGATTGGGGGAAGGGAAAGAAATGTTTGGCTATATTCTTTTATTTTTTTATCCAAGAAACTTGGCAAACGAAGAAGCTATGCCCACTAAGTCTGTTCACAGCCAAGTGTTTTTAGAATCTTGGAATTTTCTTTTTTGGAGTTATTCATACTGTGGACCCATTGGAAAGCTGATAAAACAGATTGCCTGTAAGAGAGTCAATATAAAAATAATCTGCCAGAATGCATGCCACCATCTGTGTTGTCTTATCTAGAAATTGTATCCCTATCTCAAATTGACTTTCAAATTAATATGCTTATAAATATGAATTGATGGAAAGAAATTGGAAAAAGTGTAAAAATGTGTGTGAATTATATATATACATATATATATATACACACACACACACACATATATATTTTAACATATATACAGTTTTGGATACAGATTTCTTCGGAATTCACAGATAAGTTCAAGTTGCAGTTTCCTTTTGAAATGTGTATTAATCAAAGTAATATAAGTACTTAAAAAAGTATTTTCTTTTATGATAGCAGTTTTGTAAGTCATAAGGCAAAGGTTAATGATGGAAACACACATCAACCATAGCATCCTTGGTGACTCACTAAGCACTTAGAACTGCATTTATTCTGGATAATGTATGATTGAGAACATGATATACAGTTACCATCTACCAGGATGCTACCTAATCCTAGTGCATAGAGGGAGATATTACTTATTAGGTAAAGAAGAAAAAGTAAGCCTGATGTGGTATATGGGAAAAAGGTTTACTTGACCTAAATAAGTTAATTTGGGAAAACAAACAGGTAAATATGATCACATTTGGTTCAAGTTGCTGTTCTAGCAAAAGTGAGTATTTCCCCTTTAAAATGCCTCCTTCATCTTTTTTTGTAAGAAGTCATTAGCAATGCATCCCAGAAGTTCTCTTTATCTTGATTTATTGACATTGAAGCTCCACGCCTAGAGGAAATCTCTCTGCAAATCTTGTTACATGTGCTTATTATGAGTTTTTCCATGTGCTTTCCTAATTAAAATGCTTTCTTTAGTCTAATATTTGTAGGATGAAAATATCTGAAAATAAAGTTTGATAAGCTCTTGGTCCTTTCTTCATATAGTTTCATTTCCTACATTGTGTAAAGTACATTAATTGGGCAACTTAGGAAGGATGGTTCTGAGAGCTGTGGAATGAAGGAAGGGTGCTAGGGCATCCACAGAGTTTTCTCCAGTTGTCTAGATGGAAGCAACTGAACCAGATTAAATAACATTTTTTCTCTTTTTATCCAGAAGAAATCTCTACTTGCATAAAGTCCTTTTATAAGAAGAACAAAACCCTTAGTTTCATAATTAGAGTTGAAGTCTAAAGAGGCAACACAGTAAACCCAACACGCACTAGTGGGTAACTGACTCATCATGTCACCTCTTAATAGAGCATGACAACTTTGTGTTCTTGAAGGATAGCAGTTAAGGGTACCATCTTGGAGAAAGCGTTAAAAGGGAGCCTAAGATAATCTGAGATCATTTTCATAAATATATGAATTCATATTCAAATATAGTAACTCCTAATATATATCCTCTGGTCAGAAAAATAACTGAAAAAATTCCACCAAGTAGGTTGATGGAGTGTGCGTGTGTGGTGTGTGTGTGTGTGTGTGTGTGAGATCTGGATAAGATATCTGTATAAACACGTTGAGAAAATCCTTCTTCAGAACAAATTGTACATCCTGTTATAAATGCAGGACATATGATATAACTAGGGGGACAAGCCATTTGAGAACCTGAAATATCAGCTCTGAACCTGCACCCCAACTTGTGAAGCTGGGGCGTGGTGCCTCATCTACAAACACTTGGAGTCAGCAGTGTGACACCAGTGGCAGGTAATGACCCTCATCTCCCACATTGGTGTGTCCAAGTCTGCAGAAGAACCCTAGGATATTTTTGTGTGGAAGATGGAGCACTAGCTGGAGCCTTGGTCCTTCTTAAGCACTGCCTTAAGAAGCCTCTTTTCCGGTTAGCGTATTCTTCCTGTAGTATCTCATGCCTAATCTTCTTGATGCCTGTGGCCAAACTACAGCAGTAGTCTCCAGCCTGGTTGTATATTAGAATCACTAGAGGAGTTTTCAGAAATGCTTATTCTTGGGTCTGGTACTGCAACACCTGGATCAGGGTTACTGGCAGCAGGTCTGGACTTTGGGTCTCTTTTAAGCTCTCCAGGGAGGTCTAGTGTATAGTAAGGTTAAGAATCACTGTGCATGCCTCTTAAAAAATTTCTGTAAGGTGGGGCTCGGTGGCTCAGCCTGTAATCCCAGCCTTTGGGAGGCCGAGGAGAGTGGATTGCCTGAGCCCGCAGGTTCAAGACCAGCCTGGGCAACTTGGGACCTTGTCTCTACAATAAATAAAAAATTAGCCAGGCATGGTAGCGCGTGCCTGTAGTTCCAGCTACTTGGACAGCTGAGGCAGAAGGATCACCGGAGCCCAGCAGGTTGACGCTGGGACAGCCGTGAGTGTGCCACGGCACTCCAGCCTTGGGGACAGAATGAGAATCCAACTCAAAAAAAAAAAATAAAAATAAAAAAAAGAATTCTGTAGGCACATGTGAAACTAGTTCATAGTATTCAAGGATATTTTGTTACTGAAAGGAGAAAAAGTTTATTGACATTTTGAAATAACATCTATAAAATATATTTTTATACTTAAAGCCATTAAAATTTGTTTTCAAATTGTGGGGAGTTTCTTTAAAGAAAATTAACATCAACGTTTGTATACCTAACCCTGAATTGTCCCCCACATCTTTAAAATAAAAAAAAATTGAAAAAAAAAAGAAAATATATAACTGATGATTAGTTGACCATGGAAGGAAAAACCTACACATGTAGCTTTTATATAAGTATCTCATAAGCAGATTTATATATAGTAGTTATAGGTGGGTAACAATTTTATATTCTGGTTAACTAAAGATATGTTAGGCTGAATTCGTTAAATGCTGACATTATAGAAAGCGACTAATTGCCATAAACTAGGTTCTTGACTGTATGAATGTAATGTGCACAAAAGCCAATTTGTCTAAATGACATTATGTAAAAGAATATGACATATGCCCAGAAAAATAAATTTGCTAGCAGATTTATTTAAACTTTCTTTTATTCCTACTGCTGGTTACATATTTTTCAGAAAAAAATGTTTAACAACATTTAGTAAAGCTTGCAATCATTTTTAAAGATAATAAGTCGATGCAGTCAGTGAAAATATCTATCTAATCTATTGATCTAGCTACACTAAATTTAAGTATTATACCAATATAAATGTTTATGAAGTAATATTTGATATAGGGCAGCGAGGCAAGTGGGCTGGAAACAACCTTGTAATTTTAAGTAAAATTAAAAACAAATTTAAAGTGAGTCTAATGATGAATGAATTCTTTATGGAGATCCATTATAAGAATATTCCTTTCTTTAGGGGATGTCTTGTGATATCTGAATGTGAAGAAGGAGTCTACAAGTCCTTGAGTTCCTCCTGGAAAAAGGAGGTGGTATGAAGGGCAAAGGGGATAGAAGGCCACTGGGGACCCATTTTCCATGGAATAATGGCAGGGGCACGTAGTGGTACAGGCCAGCACGAGAGCTGGCAAGGCGTAGAGTCTAACGGGCAACTGAGCTGTGATTGAGACAACCACTGACACAGGATTTCTATTCAGGGCCCAGGCTGGGGACTCTAATTTGTCAATCCAGGCTAGAGAAGAACACAAGAATTAATAGGCAGGTAATTAGTGTTCACAGATGGAGCTCTAGTGAATGACAGTGCACGTTAGCATTATGGGAATGGAGGCAAAAGCCCAGTCTTGGGAGTGATAGAATCTGAGGTGAGGAGAAGCCCTGCCATGCAAGTGGTGAAGGTGGGAGGCAAAAACAGCTCAGAGGTTCTTATTGGAGCAAGGAATGAACAACAAATCACATGTAGCCCAGATCAATGGATGGAGGCAGTTGATATGCCCAAAAGTGGGCAGATTGTCTTAGAGGAACACAGGGTGGAGTCTTCATGACCTGAGAACAGAAACATAGCTGTGAGAAGCTGCAGAGGAAAGCAATGAATCGAGGCAGGGCTGGCATGTTTGTCATATCTGGCTTTAGGCTCACAGCTGAAACTGGCTTTTGCAACCTGGCCTTATTGGCCACTTTACCCAAGATTACTCAGTTCCTTTCCAAGGGCCAATTCATTTCTCTGATTGCAGGTTGCCAGGTGAATTTCTTGTACCTTTTGTTCTTCAGATTTTCATAGACATGCTATGTAGTTTTTGAAAAGGGAATGGAAGCAATTTTCCTCTCTCACCTTTTTTTCTTGTAACAGATAATTTCAGGGGGCTCATGAGAGACATGAAAGCAAATAATGAGAACATTTATTCAACACATATATTGAGTAATAAGTATGTGCTGCCTCTCAGGCTATAATGGTGAGCAAAACAGATGTAGTTTCTGCCTCCTACAGAGCTTAAAATCTCATGGAGATACAGACCATTATCAAATAATCACTCAAGTATATAAGGTCCTTATTTTCCATGGTAACCGGTACCAGAAAAGCAACATCTAATATGAATACATACTTTGTCTAGGGATTAAAATGTCATAGTCAATAGTGGGGGTATTAGTTTTCTATTGCTGTGTAACAAATGATCAGAAACTTAGTGGCTTAAAACAGCATACATGTATGATTTCACAGTTTCAGTGGGTCTAGAATCTGGGCATGTTTTCACTGGGTTCTCTGCTTAGGGTCTCACTGGGATATGGAGGTGTCAGATGGGACTGTGATCTTATATGGAGATTGAGGTCCTCTTTCCAGCTCATCGGTTATTGGTAAAATTCAGTTTCTTGCAGTTATATGACTAAGGTTCTTGCTTTCTTGCTGATGGTTAACTGCTGGTCATTCTCAGCTTCTAGAAGTTGCTTGCGGTTGCCTGCCACATGGACCTTTTTTCAATATGGCAACTTGCTCCTTCAAGGCCAGCAAGAGAATCTCTTTCACAATTTTAGTATCTCCAACCACTTTTTAACTCATTTTTATTTTTAATAATTATTTACTTTATTTCAATAGCTTTGTGGGGTATAGATAGTTTTGATTCGGGCTTTAAGTATACTCACAACCTCACTTTTGTGCATTATACCCAATAGGTGATTTTTTGAACCCCCCCCCGCACCTTCTGAGTCTCCAGTGTCCATTATATAATTCTCTATGTGTTTGCATATCCGTAGTTTAGCTCCCACTTATAAGTGAGAACATGTGGTATTTGGTTTTCTGTTCTTGAGTTAGTTCTCTTAGGACGATGTTCTCCAGTTCCACCCAAGTTGCTGCAAAAGACATTATTTCATTCTTTTTGATAGCTGAATAGTATTCCATAGTGTATATATATCACATTTTCATTATCCACTGATCAGTTGATGGGCATTTGGGGTTGATTCCTCCTCTTTGCAATTGTGAATTGTGCTGTGAAGGCATCTTTTTAATGTAACGACCTCTATTCCTTTGGGTAGATACCTAGTGGTAGGATGGCTGGATCAAATGGTAGAACTACTCTTAGTTGTTTGAGAAATCTCCATATTGCTATCAATTGAGGTTGTTCTAATTTATACTCCCCCACAAACAGTGTATAAGCGTTCCTGTTTCTCTGCATCTGTGCCAGCATCTATTGTTTTTTTATTTTTTAATAATGGTCAATCTGACTGGTGTAAGGCGGTATCTCATTGTAGTTTTAATATGCATTTCCCTGATTATGAGTGATGTTGGGCATTTTTTCATATATTTGTTGGCCATTTGTACATCTTCTTTTGAGTGATTTGTGCTCATGTTGTTTGCCCACTTTTTAAATTTTTAAAAAAATTTTAAAGTTGTGGGGTACAATTCATGGGGCTATTTGCTTTTTTCTTTCTGACTTGTTTGAATTCTTTGTAGATTCTGGATATTCCTTTGTCAGATGTATAGTTTGTGAATATCTTTCCCCATCCTATAGGTTGCCTATTTGCTCTGTTGATTATTTCTTTTGCTCTGCAGGAGTTTTTTAGTTAAGTCCTACTTGTGTGTGTATATAATATATATATATATAATATTTTGTTGTTGTCATTGTTGTTGTTGCTGCATTTGCTTTTGGATTTTAGCCATAAATTCTTTGTCTAGTGCAATGTCCTTAAGAGTTTTTCCTAGAATTTGTATGGTTTCAAGTCTGATATTTAAGTCTTTAATCCATCTTGAGTTAATTTTGGCATATGAGGAAAGATAGGGACCAAATTTAATTTTTCTGTATGTAGCTATCCAATTTTCTCTATTTGTTGATTAGGGTGTCTTTCCCCCCCTTTCCCCAGTATATGTTTTTGTCTGCTTTGTGAAAGATTATTTGGTTGTAGGTGTTTTCCAACTACCTTTAAGGGTTTATCTGATTAAGTCAGGCCCACCCGGGATAATTTCTTTTTTGATTAACTCAATGTTAAATGATTAAAACCTTAACTCATCTGCAAAATTCTTTGCCATTTAATGTAATATAATCATAGGAGAACTATCTTATCTTATTCACAAGTCACTCTCACATTCATGTATGTGAGTGGGACATACATGTACAGGTAGGTATGTATAATAGGAGACAGGATTCTTGGGGCCACCTTAGAATTCTGCTGACCACAACAGGAAAGAGGTTTGATTGAGACAACATGAAAAATTGGAATGAAAATGAAAAAATGTATAAGCATTATTTTATAATTCATGTTAATTCTACCTATTATCTCATTCTTAATGAGAAACAATAAATCAATTCGTTGTTTGAGCTTAACTTCTCTGTCAAAATTGTCGGTTCTCAAAACATCTTTTACTTCTTAAATACAGGCATACCTTGTTTTATTGCATGTCCCTCTATCGTACTTCACAATTAAGCTTTTTTTTTTCAAATGGAAAGTTTGTGGTAACCCCATGCTGCACATGCTAAGGAAGTCTGCCAGTTCCATTCTTCCAACGGCTTGTGCTCTCTTCATGTGTCTGTGCCACCATTTTGGTAATTATTGAAATATTTCAAACTTTTTATTGATTATATCTGTTATGGTGATTTGTGATCAGTTTTTTAGATTTTTGAAGGAGATTTTCAATGTAAATGAAAGTTGGCGGTAGATGCCATCTAAGATTTTCACAGCTGGAGAGAAGTAAATGCCTAGCTTCAAAGCTTTGAAGGACAGACTGATCCTCTTCTTAGGGGATAATACAGCTGGTGACTAAGTTGAAATCAATGCTTATTTACCATTTCCAAAATCCTAGGACCCTCAAAAATTATGCCCAATCTATCTGTCTAGGCTCTATAAATGAAACAACAAAGCCTGAATGACAGCACATTTGTTTACAGCATGGTTTACTAAATATTTTATGCTCACTGTTGAAACTTGCTGCTCAGAAAAAAGATTTTTTCCAAAATATTACCGCTGATTGATAATTCACTTGTCACTCAAAAGCTCTGATAGAGGTGTGCAATGAAATTGTTTTCATACCTCTAACACTACATTCATTCTGCAGCCCATGGATCAACAAATAATTTTGACGTTCAAATTTTCTTACTTAAGAAATACATTTTGTAAGGTTATATCTTCCACAGATAGTGAGTCTTCTGATGGATCTGGGCAAAGTCAACTAAAAGTCCTCTGGGAAGGATTCATCATTATAGATGCTATTAAGAACATTCATGATTCATGGCAGAAGGTCAAAATATCAACATTAATAGGAGTTTGGAAGAAGTTAATCCCAACCCTCATGGATAACTTTTAGGGGTTCAAAACTTCCATGGAGGAAGTAACTGCTGATGTAGTGGAAATAGAAAGAGAAGTAGAATTAGAATTAGTAGTGGACCCTTAAGATATGACTTAATTGCTGCAATTTTATAAGAAAACAGGAATGGATGTGGGGTTGCTTCTTATAGATGAGCAAATAACATCGTCTCTTGAGATGGAATCTACTCCTGGTGAAGATGCTATGAACATAGTTTAAATGACAACGAAGGAGTTAGAATATTCCATAAACTTAGTTGATAAAGGAGCATTGGTATTTTAGAGGACTGAATCCAATTCTGAAAGAAATTCTACCATAAATAAAATATATTAAACAGCATTGCATGCTGCAGAGAAATCTTTCATGAAAGGAAGAGTGAGTGTTGCAGACTCCACTGTTGCCTTACTTTAATAAATTGCAATAGCCAGCTCACACTTCAGCAACCATCATCCTGATTAATCAACAGCCATGAATATTGAGGCAAGACCCTTCACTAGCAGAAAGATTGACTCAGTGAAGGCTCAGATGATCATTAGCATTTTTTGTAGTAATAAAGTGTTTTAAAATTAAGGCATGTTTTTAGATACAATGTTATTACCACACACTTAATAGACTATATTATGGTGTAAACTTAACATTTATATGTACTAGGAAACCAAAAAATTCATGTGACTTGCTTTATTGTGTAATTTGCTTCATTGCAATGATCTGGAACTGAACCCACAATATCTCTATGGTATGTTTGTATTATCATTCATTTAAAAATATTTGAGGGCTTCATCAATTTTTCTGATGACTAATTTTCCCAGCCAATATATACATAAAAGCTGTGGTTGACCAAAAAATATGTCTTCAGAATGGTCAGGCATAGTGTTATATATAAATAGATATTTCTACTTATGTGATTAATTAATGAAAAAGTATTTTCATATTTTGATGAATTATCCTTCTCTCTGAAATCATGAAGACTCAGATAATAATTACTTTAATAAAGATTTTCTTTGTGTATTGTCATGTAGTTTTATTTTGATCACTTAAATCATGTTTCCTAAAGTTATTAAATATTTTTCAAAAAGATGATTTTGATACCTTTATAATCTTTTATTCACATTTTTCTCTTTTTAATTAGATCAGATATTATTATTATTGTATTTGAAGTAAGCAAATCAATCATTTTTATTGGTTGCTAACAAAATAATACAAACATTTTGACTGAAGATTAACAGAATGAGTTACAAATATGGTCAAAAGAAATAATATAGTTAAATTTTTAAAAAAATTAAAACAGAAAATCTCAATTTTCTGACACAAAATATTATTGGAGAATTTTGCATTCTTATTGCATAAATGTTATTTTTCTTAAATTTTGGATTTAGGAGGTACAAATGCATATTTATTATATGGACATATTGTGTAGTAGGGTGCGGATTGGGCTTTCGGTGATGAGTTCCCCAGACAGTGAGGACTGTACTCAGTAGGTAGATTCTGAACCCTAACCCCTCTCCCTGACTTCCTCCTTTTAGTGTACCCAGTACCTTTTATTCCATCTTTGTGACTACTTAGTTCTCATATATAAGTGAGAGCATGCAATGTTTAGTTTTCTGTTTCTAAGTTAATTTATTTATGATAATGTTCTCTGGCTCCAGCCAAGTTGCTGAAAAGGACATGATTTAGTTCTTTTTTATGACTGCATAGTATTTCATGGTGTGTGTGTGTGTGTGTGTGTGTACACACCATATATTCTTAAAATTTTTTATTTTAGATTTGGGATACACATGCATGTATGCTACCTAGACATATTTTGTACTGGTGGGGATTGGGTCTCAGGTGGTCCATTCCTCAGATAGTAAATATTGTATGTATCCAATAGGTGATTTCTGAACCCTAGCCTCCCTCCCTACTTTCTCCTTATTGGGGTCCCTAGTGCCTATTATTTCCATCTTTGTGGCCATTCAGCTCCCACATATAAGTGAGAACATTTGTTGTTTGGTTTCTATTTCTGAGTTAGTTCTCTTAAGATGATGATCTCCAGCTCCATTCATGTTGCTACAAAGGACATGATTTCATTTTTTTAATGCTTGTCTGTTGTATTCTATGTATACCACATTTTCTTTACCCAATCATTGGTAGGCACTCAGGTTAGTTCTATGATTTTGCTATTGTGAATAGTGCTGCAGTGAACATATGCATACAGATATCTTTTTAAATATAGCATTTATTTATTTATTTTTACTTAGTAGTGTGATTGAAAGATTAAGTGGTAGTTCTATTTTTAGTTCTGTAAGAAATCTCCTTACTGTTTTTGATAGGGGCTAACCTACTTTACAATCCAACACTGTATGAGAGGTCCCCTTTTTCTACAGCTGCACTGACATCTGTTGTTCTCTGAATTTTTAATAATAGCCATTCTAACTAGTATAAAATTATATTGCATTTTGGTTTTAATTTGAATTTCTCTGATGCTTATTAATATTAAGCTTTTTTATGTTTGTTGGCTGCTTGTGTCTTTTGATAATTGCCTAGATATGTTCTTTGCCTACTTTTTGATTTTTTTTGGTTTTATTCATGTTGAGTTGTATGAGTTTCTTGTAGATTCTGAATATTAGTCCCTCGAGGCATAATCTGCAAATATATATTTTTCATTCCATAGGTTTTCTGTTCGCTCGGTTTATTATTTCTTTTGCTCTGCAGAAGCTTTTTAGTTTAGGTCCAATTTTTCTGTTTTTGCTTTTGTCACATTTGCTTTTGGGGTCTTGGTCATAAATTCGTTGTCTAGGCTGGTGTCCAGAAGAGAGTTCCAAGGTTTTCTTCTAGGATTTTTTCAGTTTCAGGTCTTACATTTAAGTCGTTAATCCATCTTGAATCAATTTTGTATATGGAGAGATGTAGCAGTCCAGTTTCATCCAATTTTCTCAGCACCATGTATTGAATAGGGTGTCCTTTCCTCATTGTTTATTTTTGTTGACTTTGTCAATAATCAGTTGATTGTGAGTATGTGACTTTATTTCTGGGTTCTCTGTTCTGCTCCATTGGTCTATGTGTCTGATTTTGTACCAGTATCATACTGCTTTAGTTACTATAGCCTTGTAGTATAATTTCAAGTCAGGCAATGTGATGCTTCTGCCTAGGATTGCTTTGGCTGTTTGTGCTTTTTTTGGTTCCATATAAACTTTTGAATTTTTTTCTAGTTCTTTGAAAACTTATATTGGTATTTTGATAGGGATTGTGTTTAATCTATAAATTGCTTTGGGCAGTATGGCCATTCTAACAATATTGATTCTTTCTGTCCATGAGCATGGGATGTTCTTCCCTTTGTGTCATCTATAATTTCTTTAATTAGTGTTTCATAGTTCTCCTTGTAGAGATCATTAATCTCCTTGGTTAAATGTATTTCTAGGTATATTATTTTTGTTGTGGCTGTTGTAAATTGGATTGAGCTCTTGATTTGGTTCTTGGCTTGAGCATTATTTGTATATAAAAATACTACTGGTTTTTGTTCATTAATTTTGCATCCTGAAACTTTGCCGAATTTGTGTACCAGGTCTTGGAGACTCTTGGAGACTCTTGGAGGAATCCTTAGGGTTTTCTAGGTATACAACCATGTCATCAGTGAACAGAGATAATTTAAATTTCTCCTTGCTGATTTGAATTCCTTTTATTTCTTTCTCTTGTCTGTCCTTTTATTTCTGTCTCTTGCTCTTACTAGGACTTCCAGTATGATTTTGAATAGGAATGGGGAGAATGGAAATCTCTATCTTGTTCCAGTTTTGTGGGGGAATGTTTTCAACTTTTACTCATTGTGTATGATGTTGGCTATAGGTTTTTCACATATGGGTCTTATTTTTGGGGGGGATATGTTCCTTCAGTATCTAATTTGTTGAGTTTTTAGTTATAAAGGAATGTTGGATTTTATCAAATTTCCTGCATTTATTGAGATCAAATGGTTTTGTTTTTAAATTTGCTTATGCAGTGAATCATATTTATTGATTTGTGGATGTTGAACCATCCTTGCATCCCTGGAATAAAATCCCCTTGGTTGTGCAGGATTATCTTTTTGATGTGCTGTTGGATTTTGTTTGTTAGTATTTTGTTGAGAATTTTTACATTTGTGTTTATCAGGGATATTGGCCTACAGTTTTATTTTTTTCTTGCATCTCTGTTGGATTTTGGTATCAGAGTGATACTGGTTTTGTAGAATGAGTTAGGGAGGAGTCTCTCCTCCTCAATATTTTGGAAGTTTTGTAAGATTGATGCCAGCTTTTCTTTGTATGTCTAGTGAAATTTCACTGTAAATCTGTCTTGCCCTGGGTTTTTTTTTCTTTTGGTTGTTGGAAGATTTTAAATTATTGATTCAATTTCCTTGCTTGTTATTGAGCTATTCAGGGCTTCTATTTCTTTCTGGTTCAGTCTTTGGAGGTTGTATGTTTCCAGGAATTTATACAGTTTCTCTAGGTTTTCCAGTGCTTTGCCATAGAGGTGTTCAAAATACTCTTGGATGATCTTTTGTATTTTTGTAGTATTGGTTATAATATCATGTCTGCCATTCCCAATTATCTTTATTGAGTCTTCTCTCTTTTTTTCTTGGTTAGTCTAGCTAGCAGTCTGTCAGTTTTGTTTATCCTTTCAAAGAATCAACTTTTTGATTCATTGTGATCCTTTGTTTTTGGTCTCAGTCTCATTTAGTTTTGCTGTGATCTTTGTTATTTCTTTTCTTCTGCTAGCTTTGGACTTAGATTGTTCTTATTTTTCTAGTTTCTTGAGTTGCAAGTTTAAGCTGTTGATTCTGATTTTTCTATATTTTTGATGTAGGAATTTAATGCTATAAATTTCAGGACTGCTTTTGCTGTATTCCAGAAGTTTTTGTATGTTGTGTCTCTATTTTTATTTTTTCAATGAATTTCAATTTCTGCCTTAATTTGGTGTTTACCCAAGGATCAATCAAAACAAGTTGTTCAATTTCCATGTAGTAGTGTAGTATTGGGATTTCCTCTTAGTATTGATTTTTTTATTTTAATTCTATTGTTGTCTGAGAAAATGTATAATTTGAACTTTAAAACGTTTATTGAGACTTGCTTTATGGCCAAGCACATGATTAATTTTAAAAAATATTCCATGTGGAGCTGAGAAGAATGTATATTTTATAGTTGTTTTATAGAATATTCTATAGATGGCTGTTCAGGCCATTTGGTCTATAGTCTAGTTTAAGTCCAGTGTTTCTTTGTTGATTTTCTGCTTTGATAATCTGTCTAGTGTTGTCATGGAGTGTTGAAGTCCCCCACTACTATTGCATGCTGGAAATATGTTTTCCAAGGTCAGGTAATATTTGTTTCATGAATTTGGGTGCATATGTACTTAAGATATTAAAGATATTTAAGTTATTAAATCTTTAAAATCATTATATAACCCCCTTCTTTGTCTTTTTTTAAAAAACTGTTGTTGATTTAAAGTCTTTGTTATTTGATATGAGGATGGCTATTTCTACTTGCCTTTGCTTTCCATTTACATGATATATGTTTTTCCACCCATTTACTTTGAGTCTGTGGCTACCTTTTGCCCGTAGGTGGGTCTCTTGTAGGCAGGAAGTGGTTGAGTCTTTTTTTTTTAAATCTAGTTTGCTGCTCTGTATCTTTCAAGTGGAGCATTCAGGGTTACTTTTGATTTTATTCCTGCCATAGTGCTGTTAGCTGGCTAGCCTGGGGTTTCATATGTGTAGTTGATTTATAGGGTCCATGAACTTTGCACATATGTTATATATTTTTATAATAGTGAGTATTGCTGTTTTGTGTCTTTGAGCATGTCTTGTAGAACTAATTTAGTTATGATGAATTCCCTTAGAATTTATTTGTTGAGAAAGAACTTTATTTCTCCTTTGTTTATGAAGCTTAGTTTGGCAGGATAGAAAATTCTTGGCTGACATCTTTTTTTCTTTAAGTAGGTTGAAAATAAGCCCCCATTCTTTTCTGACTTACAGGGTTTCTGCTGAGATATGTGCTGTTTGTCTAGTGTCGTTTCCTTTATAGGTGATTCAGTACTTCTCTGTTCCTGGTCTTAGGATATTTTCTTTCACATTGACTTTGTATGATAGTCTGACAACTATATGGCTTGGTGAGAATTTTCTTGTGATGTATCTTGCAGGAGTTCTTTAAACCTTTTGTATCTAGATGTCTAGATATCTCTCAAGATCAGGGAAGTTTTCTTGAATTATTTCCTTGAATATGTTTTTCATGATTTTACTTTAACTTCTTCTCCCTCTGGAATACTTATGATTCATAGATTTGGATGCTTTATATAGTCTCATTTTTTTTGAAGACTTTGTTCATTTTAAAAAATTCTTTTTTCTTTATTTTTGTCTGACTGTGTTAATTAGACAGATTTATTTCCCAACTCTGAGATTATTTCTTCCACTTGTTCTAGCCTACTTTAAATTCTTTCAACTATGCTTTGATGAGTTTTTAAGTTCTGTTCCCCTCCCTTCCGCAAGTGGTATCAATCTCTCCTTTCATATCCTGAATTATTCTACTGATTTCTTCATGTTGGTTTTCAGCCTTCTCTTGAATCTCATTGGACTTCTTTAAAATCAAATTTTAAGTCTTTATCTGATATTTTAAGGGTTTCATTTGGAGATTTAGTATACCCCAACTATGTCTCTATTTTTTCATACTTTTAGTCATTTCTCCTTTCTCATCTGGGTGAACTATCTCTCTTATCTTTTAAATTTGTTTTTATTTGCATGAGATTTTTCTTCCTTTAGTGAGTTGGTTATGGTGTATGTTGTGTAGGATACTTTGGCTTTGGTTCTGGTTCTTTCAGAGGTGACTAGTCTCTATAAGATCTTTGGATATACATATCTTATATATGTAGGCTTTCTGGAATGTTGGTGTAGTAGTGATGTGACGGTGGTTTGGATTGACTCACCACTTGTGGTAGGGTTGGGTTGATGCTGGTCTCAGGAAGCTTATTTTGTTACTCAGTGATGTGTACTGGTGTCAGCAGGTTTCCTATTGTGTTGCATCATTCAACCTCCAGGCCAGTGGATAGTGCCTATGGGTAAGAGCTGGCTATTGCTGATGTGGGTAGGTATTTACTCAATCCTTGTTTATTGGGAGAAGCTCTCTGTTATCTCAGGCAGTGAGCTGATTTTTCTTTGTTGAATGTTATATAAGACCTGTTTGCTGACTTCCTCCTCCCTGAATTTTGGGGTATAATTTACTCTTCTGTGGAACACCTGTTTTCCTTCTTAGATTGAAACTCACTGAGTTGATCTTTCCACAACTGTTTTGCTGTGTTCAGGCAGGAAAGCCATGCTGAAAGCCTCTAATCTGCCAGCTTGGAAAAATAAAGAAAAAACCTCCAGATATTATTTTTTCTTTTAGTTGTTTTATGATTTTATGTTCAACTTAGATCTTCCTGAAAGTTATTGACTGAGATCCTGAGAGAACTATCTGCCTTTATTCTGTCCAATGAATACTATTTGTTGATTTCCCATACCAATTTGTGTGGCCATGTTTTATGTAAAAATTATGTATGATATGAAATAAACTAGGTTTTTATATCTTATGTGCTTAATTAATTTGGATGCCAGTTCTCATTATAGAACTATGCTGCTGAATTGTTGTTGCTTTATAAGGCATTTTAAAGATCTGTTAGCACAATGTCATCCTTAATGTTCTTCTTTAAAAAGCTTCTTAGCTATTTTTACTTACTTAGCCTTTCACAGAACTTTAGAATTTATTTATCAAGTTATAAAACAATTTCTACTAGAGTTTATATTACATTTGTGGTAAAACTGCAAACTTATTTAGGAAGAGTTTACATATTTAGAGTATTAAGTATAACTATTTAGGAACATGGCCTCCCTGTATAATAGCATTTTAAATTCTTTGGTAAAATTTGATAATTTTATTCATAGATATTTCAAAATTTTCAGTTAATTTTTATTACCAATTATTATAGATATTTATGTACATATATGTATACACACACACACACATATATATATATGTGCACACACACACATATATATATTTCATCTTATGACTGCAACCTTTTCTCCATTGTACTTCTAAATGATTATTGTTGGTATTTGGGAAAACTCAATTCTTTGTATTTTTTTGGTTAAATTTTCTTTGATTTTAAAATCACTAGCAAATTATAATCCTTTTTCTTCTCCTTTCCAATAGACATACTTGTGAAAGTTTTTTATTTTATTGCATTGGAGTCTCTAGAAGGATCTACAATAATAGAGATGGGAGTGAGGTTGTAAGCTTGTTCTTGATTTTTCTTTTTTTGAGACAAGGTTTCACTCTGCCACTCTGGGTGTGGTACAATGGCACAATTACGGCTCACCACAGCTCTGAACTCCTGGGTTCAAGTGATCCTCCTGCCTCAGTCTCCCAAGTAGCTGAGACTATGGACACGTGCCACCATGCCTGGCTAATTTTTAAAAAATTTTGTAGAGATGAGGTCTCACTATGTCGTCTAGGTTGTTCTGGAACTCCTGGCCTCAAGTGATCCCACTTCAGGCTTCCAAATTGTTCTTGATCTTAATAGGAGTGTGCTTACAATTTTTCATGATATTTTGGTTTTGTCTGTTGAATTAAGATAGTTATGTCCATGTGGTTTTCTTCTCAGTTACTGCAGTCAGAAGTTTGGGAATCATTCCTTGACTCCTCCCTCTCCCTTAACTTCCATCCCCACTTCTCTCAACTAAATCAAATCTATCAGTAAATCCTTTATCCTATTGAAGACAGATAGCTTAACATGTAAAATAAATAAGATGAGCTTAGACACTAAAAAGTGCGAGGAAGATAAAATATAGCAGCAATTTGGTGTAGAGCAAGACCAGCATTTCCTAGGATCTTCTTTTACTGAGGAAGTGAGATTTAGGATCTGAACTAGATGGAGTACTAACTAAAAATGAGGGATTTGGAGCCAGACTACCTGGAACCAAATCCTGACTCTGCTACTTGCTAAATGAGTAACCTTCTGTGCCTCATTTCCTCATTTATAAATGGAGTTAATAAATCCTTCTTCAAAGGGTTGATGGGAAGATTGAAGGAAGTGGTACCCAAGAGAACATGCCTCTCAGATTTCTGACTTCAGGGAGTGCCATTGATTGACAGCCCCAGCAGCTGCAGTCTGAAGCCCATTATTTCATTTGTACTGAAACAACACTTCCTCCCAGGTTGCACCTAGCTAATGACTGGGTGTGGCTGGGATACTAAGGCAGACTCATTTCTGGCAGACATTGGACTCCTCTAAAAGGTGATTTTAGCTTGGGGTGCCTTGGCAAATTTTTTAAAGAACTGCATGACAATTTAAGATGTGTACATCTTCTTTTCCTCATGTCTTTTCTTCACTTGGGATCAGACTGACATCATGGTCTCATAGCTCTCCCAGCCTCCCACTGCTCTGCGCCCCCCCCACCTTTTCTTACATGCTTAATCCTACTTTGATGTCTACTTCTTGAAAGACATGGACTGACACATATGAGTTAATATGTAAAATGCTCTTAGAATTAAGATTGACACATATTAGGTCTCGATACATTTGAGGTATTATTATCATTAACTTGAAGCAGAGAACTCCCAGCTGGAGGAACAATAAATGCCAAGGCCCAAACATGGGAAGAAACTTGACAGATTCAAGGAATAGAAAGAAAAATTGTCCGAATCACAGTGAGAAAAGGGAAGAACAAAACAAATGAGGATAGAGGAAAATAGGACTGGATCCGTGAAGTCCTTGGCACTCCTATAGTCAGAGATTCGAGAGGCATGTTCTCTTGGATACCACTTCCTTTAATCTTTCCATCAACCCTATGAAGAAGGACTTATTAACCCCATTTATAGATGAGGAAATGAGGCACAGAAGGTCACTCATTTAGGTTTTAAAGAGGTTAGGTTTTATTCTGCTTTAAATGACCTGAAATCAGTTGTCATGGTGTCATATAAATGCTTTAGAAAGATTACTCTGCCTGTTGTGTGGAGAATAAACTACAGGTGAGCAAGAGTGAAGGCAGAGAAACCAGTAAGGAGACTGTTTCAGAAGTGAAGGAGAGAAATAATGGTGGCTGGGCCTAGGATAGACAAGAGGAGACAGTGAGAAATGGTTAGAGTCTGCATGCACGCATTTTGGAGGTGATCTGAGAGAATTTATTGATGAATTACATTTGGGTTGAAAGAGGAGTCAAAATAACTTTTAGGTTTTTGATCTCAGCAGTTAGATGATTGTCAATGTCCTGTCTTGAGATGGAAAATGGTTACAGGAAGGAGCGGATGGAGTTCTGGTTACAAAGGTGAGAATCAGTAATTCTATTCTCACCAGTTTGCGTGGATGTGTAGATAGAGATAAAATTTTGAGTTATACTATCTACAGATGTGGTATTTAAAGCTATGGGATTGAATGGGCTCCCCTAGGCAGAGGCTATATGTAGAGAGGTCTAGGCATAGAGGTCTTGAGCACTCCAACAATTAGTCTGGTGGAAGGTGAGGAGCCTGTAAAGGAGATAGAGAAGGAATGATCAGCGAGGGAAGTGGAAAATTGGGCAAGTGTTGTCTTCAGAATTTAGAGAGAAAGCGTTTTAGAAAGTAAAGAATGGTAAATTGTGTCCAACGCTGCTGAGTTGACTTGGCAGAATAGAGGTCACTGATGACCTTTATAAGTGCTATTTTCAGTAAGTGTTGGGGATGTCAGCCTGATATGAGTTGTTAGAAAAGGGAGAGGGTTTGAAGAAATGGAGATAGTGCATACATGTAATTGTTTTGAGGAGTTGTGCTATTTAAGGGAAAAGGAAAATGGGACTGCAGCTGAAAGAGTTGTGGGGTAGGGGTGGTTTTCTTTTTTTTTTTAATTTTTATTATTATTATTTTTTTGAGTTGGAATCTCACTCTGTCACCCAGACTGGCGAGCAGTGGACGCTCCCGGGCTCCGGCGATCCTTCCGCCTCAGTCTTCCTAGTAGCTGGAATTACAGGCACGCGCTACCACGCCCGGCTGACTTTTATTTATTTATTTATTGTAGAGACGAGGTCTCACCAAGTTGCCCAGGCGGGTCTCGAACCCGCGGGCTCAGGTAATCCACTCACCTCAGCCTCCCAAAGCGCGGGATTACAGGCTGAGCCACCGAGCCCGGCTTGCCCTTGACTTGAGAGCGAGGTTTCAGCACCTGCCGTGAGCACAAGCAGGCTTTGTCCCCACCAGGTGTAAAGCAGGCCTGGAGTGTCCGAAACCAGGTCCCTCTGGCTGTCCCCTGGGATCCAGCAGCATGCTCTGACCCCGCTCTCTCCCAGGCCCAATACAGTCTCCAAGAGTCTCTGGGCATTGGACCCCCTTGCCCTGGGCTCTCGAAGGGTTTGTGGAAAAATCACGAACCCGAGGCAGATTGGTGAATAGGAAAAAAGGCATGCAAATGTATTCACCATGTACCCAAGGTGGAGAGGATGCTTGCATACCATCTTGGGGGCTACAGAAAGAATGGGGGCTGGGGTCCTGACAAGACCGGTCATGGGAGGAGGGAAGAGAGTTGTGCAGGGGCGGTAAGTGATTGCTGGGGGAAATGATTGGATCCAGGGACAGAAATGAGCTTGTAAATAGTGATCCTGGGATTTTTTTCTTTTTTTTTCTTTTTTTGAGTTAGAGTCTCACTCTGTCACCCAGACTGGAGTGCAGTGGCCGCTTCCGGCCACCGCAGCCTCGACCTGCTGGGCTCCAGCGATCCTTCCACCTCAGCCTTCCAAGTAGCTGGAACTACAGGCGTGCGCTACCACGCC
>CAUYQG010035863.1:0-57179 GCA_963574415.1 Tarsius wallacei | reverse complement strand
CGCCCGGCTGATTTTTTGATTTATTGTAGAGATGAGGTCTCGCCAAGTTGCCCAGGCGGGTCTCGAACCCGCGGGCTCAGGCAATCCACTCACCTCAGCCTCCCAAGGCGCGGGATTACAGGCTGAGCCACCGAGCCCGGCAGCTGTATAATTCTGAAAGTCTTTAGTGCTTGAGTTGCCTCTTTCCCCTTCTTGCCAACATTATCCCCAGGTTTTTCTGGGGTTTAAGAGCTTCACATGGCATGCTTTAAATGAGAACCTGGAAAGGTCTTACCATAGAAGTGGGCAACTTCAGGTTTGCAAAGGAGTTACAGTGTCAGAGGCTAATTGTTATGGTTTTTGCTGCTATTATTGGAACTCTCAGCTCATCTGACTTAGGCTGCATGTACCAATCCCATTTTGCTCTTCCTCTTTGGCATGCTTGCTGTCACGAGAAGCAAATGCTGAGAAGAGAGCCAGCAGGTGAAAATTCTACCCTGTGGCAGGGGTTTCTATGCATGGAAGTTTCCATTTGGAGCAGTACTCATTTCTGTTTGTTCATTATCAGAACTAGCTTCTGTTTCTTCAAAATGTTGAACTGTTTGAGACAAAATAATATCCAATAATAGATTCCAGTGGTTTAAAATTAATAAAAACACACAAACAAAAGAACTGTGATTTTTTTTTAGTCTAAAATTGTGCTACAACTTTGTAGTATTTGACTACTAAGAAGTTTTTGTTCTTTACTCCTAGCAGCAAAATCTCTTCTTATTTTGCCCAATCTTCTTCAACAGAAAGAGATTCTTACTCTATTTATTAAATACATGGAAGCAGTGACCTTGCAAGTGAAAAGCTTGCCAACTTCTTGTTCCCATAACTTCAAGCAAGTGCCCAACTCTGAGGTTTTTAAATATTTGGTGGCAACGATGACTTATTTTTGAAAAATAAGTAAAACACCATTGCAGTCGCTCATGTGAAGCCCATATTCTCACCAGGAGGTGATGCTAGCATGTGACCTCAAATGGAAAAGAGTAAAATTAGGCAGGTGTTTGTGTGACCTATCTAAGCAATCCAAATGAAACAAAATTAAGGTTATTTAAGTTATTTTGCTTAATGTGAAATCCCTGTGTATCCATTTTTATCCTCCTGAAGACTGAAGGAAAGAAAGCAGACTCTGAGATTGTTAAACATGACAATGTTTCCAATTATGATTTATAGAAAATCTAATTTTGATTGCCAGCTGTGCATACACATGAATGTGCATGCACACACACACACACACACACACACACACACACACACATGCACACACACACTCCTATTTTCAATCACCTGGGAAATTTGAGAATTAGATGATGAAAGCACTTACCATATATCTCATTGTTTCTCTTGCAAAGACCTCTAAAACCTTTATACCCAATATGAGAATTTGAAAAACCTTTTACCTGTTGCTGGGTAAAAAGTATCCTTTTAAGAGAGGGAAGGAGATTTCAGGGTGCTGTCTTGAAGGAGTAATTGCCAGAAATCTCAGCATTCCTCTGCCAGCTCCCAGATATAGAGGTTACTCTTAGTGGAGGCTGGCTCACATGGGTTTGTGAGAAACAAGTGCTCATCTTTAAAAGTTTTTGAAATGAAAAAGTTGTTCAGCAGTGTCATACTAGTAGCTTAACATCAGTTACCTGAAAGTATTTGCTCCATAAAAACTGACAAGCATTCGTCAGTGCTTGTTTACCCTTTCTTCAGAGCCAATTGTTAAATACTCAGCTGCACACTAGTGTTAGGTATTGTGGTCGATTGCCAAAACATGCTCTAATTCTTTACTTCTCCCGGTAGCCACACCGTTAGCAATGTGACTTTTCAGCTCTTCCCTTCAGCAGGTGGACTCATTTCCTCACCCCATAAGTCTGGCATGGTCCTATAACAATTCTATCAGTTATAGAAACTAGTGAAACCAATCCTGTATGCCTTCTCCAAGTCTATGTCTCAAGAGGCCTTATTTCATCTCTCTCAGAATTCTGACACCACTGTGAAAACAAACTCGTTCTATCCTGCTGAAATATAAGAGTCCCTTTGGCCAGCCTAGACCAGTCAGTGTCTATCCAATCCACAGTTGACCACAGAACACATCAGTGAGCACTGGCAAAATCAGAATAACCACCCACATGAGCCCAGCACAAATTGTCAGCCCACAGTATTTTGAGCCAAATAAATGGTTGCTATTTCAAGTCACTAAGTGTTGGGGTAGTATGTTATGCAGCAAAAGCTAACTGATTCACTAATCTTCTTGTAATTTCCAGTAAGTTTTAAGCAACCCAATAACAGCAGTATTTCCAGGATTAAATTATAGACCAATATTTGTTTGGGGAATCCCTATCCCATGTAAAGACTCACTGAAAATACTTTCTTTCTGTATCAAGTTTTCCTATGCATTACCTTCAGGAAGTAGATGATAGTTGGACATTAGTGTCAATGAAATAGAATACAAAAGAAAGCTGGAGAATTTGGAGCTATCTAGGTAATGTTTCCAGATGGTAGACCTCTCCATCTCCCTCTTCAGTCAGTATTGCTTCAGTCACAGAGGCTGTTTCTGTTTCTAGAACAAAGCAAGTCATTTTCCCTCTTGGGGCTTTTATCCTTGGCACCCTTTTTGTCTGGAATGCTCTGCCTCACACTTTGCAAGACCAGCCCTTTTTTATCCATAAGGGTTGAACTCCAAGTATTCTTCAACAATATCTGTATCACAAGTAGACACACAGTCTCCTCAAAGTTACTCTGTCTTAGTGCTGTCCAGTAGAAATATAATGTGAGGTACATGTTTAATTTTAAATACTCTAATAGTCGTGTTTTAAAATACAAAAGAAAAGGAGCGAAATTAATTTTAATAATATATTTTAACTTATCCAAAATTTTTATCACTTAAATAAATAACCAATATAAAAAATAAGTAATACATGTGACCACAAAAATAACCCTGCACAGTATTATTCATACCAGCTTTATTTGTAGTAGCCAAAAACTAGAAACAACCAAACTGTCCCTCAATAAGTGAGTGGTTAACAATGGTACATGCATGCCATGAGATACTATTCAGCAATAAAAAGGAATAAACTATTGATATACACAACAACTTGGATGGAACTCAAGGGCATTGTACCAAGTGAAAAAAAAAAGTCTACCATGAATGGCCATATACTATATGATTTCATTCATATAACAGCCTCAAATTTATGGAGTTAGAAAAAAATTACTGGTTGCTAGAGGTTTGGGATGGTGAGGGCATGTGTGACTTTAAAACGATAGTAAAAAGGAAATATTTGTGGTAATTAAAACAGTTCTATATTTTGGTTGTGCTGGTGGTTACATTAATCTACACATGTGATAAAATAGCATAGGTTTATATGCACATGTTATACCAATGTTAAATTCCAAATTTTGATAGTGTACTGTAATTATGTAACATAAACTACGAGGGATAAAATTCCAACAATATACATATGGTGGGGGGGGACCAAAAAACAACCCCAGAATTTATTTATTAAAAAGTATGTATTTTTCTTACATGGTTAAACTTCAGTCACCTTCAAAGTACTCTCTGTTTGATGCAATAAATCTATCAAGATGCCTTTTTCGTTGCTCAAAACAGTTGTTGAACTTGACAATTTTGATGTCTTTTAGTGCTTCTACTGTTTGTTTTTTTAAATTATTTCATGTTTTCCACATTGGCAAAATGTTTCTCTTTGAGGACTTTTTTCAACCAGGGAAACAAAAAAAAAGTTTCTCAGGGTAAGAATGGGTGGATAGGAAGAGTGGGGACACAGGGGCCATGTCATTTTTGGTCAAAAAATGCCCAGAGTAAGCAGGTGCACTCATAAATCATTCATCATGAAATGGGCAAATGTGTTGAAAGAATCTCAAGAACAACAACAAAAATTCACTGAAACTGAATGCAGCCTGTCACAACAACACTAGCTGGTGGATTCCTAGAAAACTTACCTAGTGGAGGAAGTATGGACTGCAAGGGGCCCTCCCTCCAAAAAATAATTCCAGTTTTTTGGGGGCCCCCTCATATATATACTTTTTCTTTGAATTATTATCACAAGAAGTTGCAAAGACAGTATGGAGATGTCCTGTGAATCCTTCATTTCTATAGTACTTCATTTATTTTATTTGTAATGATAAGACCTAGTGAATATGGAATTCTCATTCCACACCCAATGTTTTCATAGACTTAACAAGTGTTAACTCATCAACTATTCACAACACAGTATGATACTAATACTTTATTTATTGTCATAGATACTAATTATAGCTGTACTTTATTGATGAGAAACTGAGGCATGAAGAGATTTGCCCCAGTAAGCAGCAGAGCAAGGATTTGAACCCAGAAGATTGTCTTCAGACCTCACTATGTTTGTTCGTTTTTCTCTTTTTTACTCCATAAGGATCTCAATCACCACTACTTTGCCAACAATGCTTGCTATACAGCAAGTACTTAATAAATGTTTTTGAAGGAGTGGTGAAAATATATAAATAAAAAGTTTAAGAAGCCTGGGTTCTCAGTCTCTCACTCTGTCCCTGACAAGTTGTATGTTTACGGGCTCCTCAGAAGCAGGGCCTGAGATGGGTTTGGGAAGCATGCCTGTACATGCCACTTATCTCCCCCTGCGGGCTGCCCCTTTATCAGAAGTCAATCTGGCTAAACCACATGTTGGCTTTATCAAGAGAAATATTCTGCCCCAGAGACTATTCATTCAGCAAATATTATTGATCATTCAGTAAATATTATTGATCATCTGCTGTGTGCTAGGAACAGGTAAGATTGACTTAAGGGACTATGTCTTGCTAAGGAAGATCAACTTTGACTTCCAACAATGTTGGTGGAAAAGGAAAGTGATCTTGGTTTCCTGAAAGTCAACTTGCCAGCATTTAAAAAGTTTTAAACATGCATGTTTTTATGGGCTAAGTTGTGTCCCCTCAAATTCATATGTGGAAGCCCTAACTGACAGTACCTTAGAATGTGACTGTATTTGGGGGATAGAAACTTTAAAGAGGTAGTTAAGTTAAAATGAGGTCATTACTGGGGGGTCTTCATCTAATATGACCAATGTGCTTATAAGAAAAAGAAATGTGAGCACAGTTACATACAGAGGGAAGACAATATGAAGACATATGGAGAGGACGGCCATCAATAAGCCCAAGGAAAGAGGCCTCAGAAGAAACCAACCCTGCCTGCACTTTGATCTCAGACTTCTAGCCTCCAAAAGTGTGAGGAAAAATTTCTCTTGCTTAAGTCAGCCAGTCTGTGGCACTTTGTTATAGCAGCCTTAACAGACTAGTACATACGTCTTTCATCTGTGATTTCCATATCTGGCAATCTATCCCACAGAACTGCTCATATTTATACGGAATGATACATTTATCAGGATACTCATAGGAATGTTGTTTTTAAGAGCCAAAAAAACTTTAAATGTTGATCAATAAGGGAATCAATAGACAAATTATAGTACATTCCATTTTATAAAATGCTATGGAAACTTTAGAAAGCAAGTACTAACATGTGTACTAATATAGACAGATATCCAGGATTTACTTTTGTGTTAACATAACAGACAAAATAGGTTAAATAACAATAAAAAAGCAAATCCCACACAAAATATATATAGTGTGGTCATATTTATGTATGAAAATTCAGGATGTGTGCAGGGATAGAAAATAATAGAAAAAAAATAGAAAATAAATAGAAAAAAGCCCAGGTTTGGGATTTTGCATTGGGAACAGTGTGACGGTTGATTTTTGGCTTTTATTCTGTATGGTTCTTTGGTGTTTGAACTGTCCATAACCAGCATATATTCATGCATTACACTTATAATTTGAAATTTTTTTCCTTGTTTCACAATAGTTATACAAGGAGCTCTGGGGAAACGTAAGATGAGAGATATTCTAGAGTTCAAAAATGGCCTCCCTGAGGAAGTAGCATTAAACTGAGACCAGGGAGGAGACTTTAGGTGAGGGCTGAGATGAGAGGGTGGAATAAGGGGCATGAAGAGGCTGAAGTTGGAGGGGATGGGGGGTGGCTTTAAGGTAATGGGGGTAACTAAGGATGGCAAGGCTTAATGAAGGGGAGAAGAGACTTATGCAGTTAGAGGTCCCAAGGACTAGACCCAGAAAGCCTTGTGAGTTCTGATAAGGAGTTTGGTTTTGTCAGTGAGAAGTCATGGGAAAAGTTTAGGAAGGAGAACATGATGCCAACTTACATTTTAGAAAGACTAGTCTGCCTACAGAGTGAAGAACAGCTTGGAAAGGGGCAAGTTTAGTTGAAGGGAAAGTGAGCTAGATGACTTTTTAGTAGCCTTGGAGAGAAATGGTGGTGGCATGGACAATGTTGTGACAGCGGAAATGGTAGGCAGAATAATGCTCTCCCCCCAAGGTGTTCACATCCTAAGCCTAAAACCTGTGAATGTGTTAGGTTATATCACAAAGGGGAATTAAGGTGACAAGCAGAATTACTGTTGCTAATAAGCTGACCTTAAAATAGGGAGTTGTGCAGATGGGCTCAGTATAATCACAAAGGTTCTTAAAAGTGAAAGAGCAAGGCAGTCAGAGGGAAATGGGAAAGATGGGAGAATGGTCGGAGAGATGCAATAAGAGCCAAGGAACACAGGTGACTACTAGAAGCTGGAAGAGGCAAGTATTTATCGTCTAGAGACTCCAAAAAGGAACATAGCCCTACCAACACCTTGATTTCACCCAGTGAGACTCATACCATATGTCGGACCTCCAGAACTGTAAAATAATAAACCGTGTTATCTAAGCTGCTATGTGTGTGGTAATTTGTTGAAGCAGCTTTAGGAAACTAATGCCATGGGAATTCAAAGAGATGAACAGATGCAAAGGACATTTGGGGGAGCAGAATGGAGAAGAATTTGTGATGATTGGAGGTGCAGGATGATGAAGAGGGGAATGATAAAGTGAACTCCCAGAATTGTCTTCAACAATTCAGTGCAGGGAGGCACTGTGTATAAGAGGGTTGAGATACGCAGAAAAGGAACAGGTAAATCGAGTGAAAAGATCAGGAGTTAAGTTTTGGGGATGATGAGTGTTAAGAGTGGGAAGAATCCAAGAGGAGATTTGGAAGTGTGCATCTGAAGCTTAGGAAAGGGTTCTGGACTCTGTATTCATATCTGGGACTACTGACATAAGGAGGAAGTAAATGCATAGTAAAGGATAAGATCATAGGAAAATGGTAACTTTTGACTATAATATTTAACACATTTTGTGCAGTTTTTCTGGTTACTGAGTACTGAGTGTTGATGCTACTCTACAACCTATGACTTTTTTCCGATATTGTTTCAAAATTGTGTTGTTACTCTGGGCAGTATGAAAACAATCAGAATTTAGATATTTTTTAAAGCACGTCTTTTGGCAGTTCTTGGATGTTGGATAGCAAAAAAAAAATTGAGATGGATGAATTGAAGCCAGGATGAGGAGTTGAGTTAGACCAGAAATTTCTTATAATTTTGAAGGTCTAGACGGTGTGGACTCAGGTAGATAAATATGCTAAATCCAGCTGTGAGTACAGATTCCAAAATGAGAGCAGAATCAGAAAGCTTAAATGAGAAGGAACCATCAAAGGGAAGGCTTCAAAGGGAAGGCTCTAAGAGACTCGCAGAGGCAGAGAAGGATAAATAAGAGACAAAGAGTCAGGTATGATGGCAACATTCACATCTAAAGGATAGAGAGTAGAAGCCAGGGTCAGACTCACAAAAGAAGAAAAGGGGCTACAGCTGTTGAGAAGATAGGTATAGTTGGATTAGGGCTCAGGTCAGAAAAGTAGTCCAGATCACAGAACTGGGGCATGAGTGTCTGTGCAGCAAAAATGGAGACCAGGTACAAGAACAATATTTTTGTTGACCCAAGATGCTCTGAAAAAGACTTTCTGGAATGAGAATCACCCAGTAGAACACAGTGACTGTCCCATGGACCATGAGACACTGCCATTAAAAATCCAAGGGAGGGAAACTATGTCATTTACATCTTTTTGTTGTTGTTGTTGTTGTTGTTGTTGTTTGAGTCAGAGTCTCACTCTGTCACCCAGGCTGGAGTGCAGTGGCATGCTCATGGCCACCGCAGCCTCCACCTTCTGGGCTCAAGCGATCCTTCCGCTTCAGCCTTCCAGATTGCTGGAACTACAGGCGTGCACTATCATGCCTGGCTTATTATTTTATTTATATAGAGACGAGGCTCACCAAGTTGCCCAGGCTGGTCTTGAATCCCTGAGCTCAGGCAATCCTCTCGCCTTGGCCTCCCAAAGTGCTGGGATTACAGGCTTGAGCCATCACACCTAGCCAATGTCTTTGACACATAATAATACATTTGCTTTTGAGGTTTTTGTTTGGTTTGGTGTTTTGGTTTTTTTTAGTAAACAACTTTATTTTTAGAGTATATTGTGAACCCATCCCAAGATTTTTATATTTCCCTCTGAATTCCAGATATGTAATCCTTCTTATATTTTCTCCAAAAGCAGCATAACTAGAAACCTGGCAGATCTTTTGTTCTTGATTCTGAGACTATAACAAATATGCATTTGAGCAATGATATCTCAGGAAGGAGGTGATGTGGTTGGGGCAGCCATCCCCTCTGCAATATTATTTTTGAAACAGCCATCTTTCTTTCACCAATGACAGACTGATCATTAAATCTAAATTATCTGAACACAGGTAGGTATGTCTGAAGTACTTAAATATCCATTATTACATTTACCAAGTTCTTCAAAATAGATCTGAGACTAAGAAAATAAAAATGTCTTCATGAGAGAGTCAGTGAGAAAAGAATGTACTCTTGAGAGGTACATTAAAGGCAACATTTTAAAATTCCATGGTCTTATTCTTTCTACTATGTCTCCAAATGACTGAATGGCTGGAAACCTTCAAAGTCCAGTAATTGCATTAACTTTTAACTTCAGCTGTAGGGCTTGAGAGCATATCCCAACTAGTTGTCAGAGTCAAAAGGTAGAGGTCAAGTGCATTCGACCAGCACTCTTTGAGATGTTGTGGGATCCGAACAAAAAAATTGTCTAATAGGTTAACTCCAGCTCTGCCCATCTTGTGCCTGCCCCATCTCATCTTTAACATAGCCCCTGCCTGCCAACTATTTCTTCCCATGTAGCCAAGGCCCCTGGGGCATATCCATGCCATCATCTTTTATTATTATTATTATTATTATTACTATTATTGTCATAAAATGTACACACATCCAATTTACCATTTTAACCAATTTTAAGTGCACAGTTCAGTGGCTTTAAATACATTCCCATTGTTGCATAACCATCACCGCCATCCATGCCGTTTATCTTAAAATACTGTCATGGGTAGAACAAAGGACAGAGCCACGAGTCATTGCATGGAAGAGTTGAAGAATGCTGGAACCTGCTTCATTTGTCATAAGAATCAGTAAATGCTGCTCTACTCTTGCCCATCCACCTGATGTGATGAGAATTGGTACTTCAGCTCCTGCTTGGAACTGGCTTATAGTAACGTTCCTACTCACTCATTCTGAGACCTTCCTACTTTATTCCCTAAAAACCCAATTCCAATTCACAATACTAAACGGCAGTCAATAGTGGCACTTGTTATGGTGCCACACACAGATCTAAGCCCCCCTCCCGTCTTATTTCATGAAATCTTCATAACAACCCATTGAGGAAGAGTATTAATGTTATTTTCATCCTCAAAATACAAACACTGAGAGAAGCTACAAACAGGCTGCCCAGGATTGCAGAATTGGTAGGTATAGCAGAACTTGGATTCAGATCCAGGCAGTCTGGACTCCTGCTTTCAACTACAATGCTCAGGTAACGAGAACATGGACTACTTGAAGAAGCAATATGAATATTTAACAAAATTCTCTTATCTTTACTCGTTTAGATAATTCCATGAAGAAAATAGTTTCACAGGATGCCCATCTTGCTTTTTGAACACATTAAGCTTTATTCCCAGGGGAAAAGTAAGGCAACTAAAATAAATGAAAATTTTAAAAATAGTTGTGAAAGAGTATTCTCAAGAAACAGGGTCTCCAAATGGCTCATGGAGAGGTGGGCCCTGTTTGATGGGAATTGACTTCTTGTGGATGTTCCCTGGTCTCTAAGGCTTTGCTGGTGAGTTCTGGTAAGGTGGGACCCATACGCCTCACAGGTATGCCACATGCCAGTCAGGGTCCTGAAAACAAACAGAAGACGTGCTCCAAAAGATTGACTTGGATCATGTGAGCAGTATTATGAGAACCAGTAAATGATATAGAAACATCCATGGAACAGCAAATGGCAGGAAGACTTCGCCACTCTCTGAAAGGGACCTGGAACCCAGAAAAAGCTGGAGGGAGGAGGACTGCCCAACAGAAGTTGCGTTGTTGAGTTTTCACAGGACACAGAGACAAACAGGGAATAAATACCCAACCCATTTTCCACACACAAAGTGCCTCTAATTGGTCAAACCCCTCTAGAAGCCAAAGGCAAGGAAACACTAGTGACAGTCATAGACATCATCTTCCAAGGCACAGAGAAGAGCAGAGACTGAATTTGGGACTGAGAAGAGAGTCAGCCGAGAAGAACCAGTAAACTGTTAGCCACCCCTTACCTTTCATGGAAGCAAAAATTTAGATCATTCTGTTCTTTATTCAAAAAGCAAAAACCAGAAGTCACATAGCTCATGGTTCTCTTGATCCTAATTATGATGTTCTTTAAATTGAGGGCTACACATAACATAAACTTGTATCTTAACCATTTTAAATGCACAGTTCAGTGATATTAAGTACATTTACATTGTTGTGTAATCGTCATCACAATCCATCTCCATAAATTTTTCTTCTTCCCATATGAAACTGTACCTATCAGGTAATGCCTCATTCCCCACACCTCCCAGTCCCTGGCAAGCACCATCCTACTTTCTGTCTCTATGAACTTGTCTGTTCTAGGTACCTCACATAAGTAGAATCATACAATAATTCCCCTTTTCTGTCTGACTTATTTAGTGAAATAATGTCTTCAAAGTTCACCTATGTTATAACGTGTCTCAGATATCTTTTTAATAATTTTGAGAAAAATATAAAACATCAGTATCTTGTGAATTTGTATCCTATGAAACCAACTCCTTTCAAAACCTCTTAGGAGCAAGTTAACATTTTGAAAACTACAGATATTGTCAATAAATATACCATTGTTCTTACTGATTATTCCAGCTTTACAAATTAAGAATGGTAAAGATTGCAAAAAATAAAATGCCACATATATGTGATATATATATAATATTTATATATGTTTATATAGATATAAAGTCAGACTTTGGGCAAGAAAGTTGCAAGTGAAATCCATAATCCTGAAACTGGTTTTTTGTGCCAGAAATATTAAGGAGAATGAAAAGTATTAGAGCAATTTTCTGGGCCTGTGTACATGCTTCAAGTCAGATAGAGATTTAAAATCTGCCTGCAAGGTCAATCCATTAGTAAGTGAATATTTTTCCCCATAAACAAGAAGAATGTACCTTATAAATTAACCCCTCCATGTGTAAACCATAAGTTTAGGCCTTATGAAGACTAATTCCAGAGAAGTCAGAAAGAGGTGACATGAGTTTGTCCTGTCTGTCATACATGGCTTCTTTGGATGTCTACATCTGCTTGTCCAATTGTGAATGTGTGATTCAACTCTCAAAGGAGATATTTCTAAATGAAGCTGCATGTTACTTTAGTGAATATGGCTACCACAGAATTATGGGGGCTTTGCCAATTCTAAAAACTTTAGCAAGTAACATAGAACGATAGAAGCAAGGATCAAAGCACCCAAGATTGGAAATCAACTCATGATTCAAACACCTTGATAAATACTCATCTCTAATAAACGCTTGCCTCTCAGGCAAGATGTGACTTGAAATGCTCTTGCATCATTTGAAAGCCTAAGTTCTCATTTGGTGTGTTTACCAAAAAATACAGCTTTTTAAATCCTTTGTGAATGGTTGCTCTAGATATAATTTCAAAATGATGGTTGTTAACCCTTTTTTAATCCTGCTAACCTTATAAATCAATCTCTTTTTCTGAACATGAATCCAAGGGATGGATTTTTAAAGTTTCACTTGACTATATTCGAATGTATGTTAATTTTAACAAGTGTTTGTTTTTTAATTGGTTTTAGAATACTTTGAGAAAGAAATACATCACACATGGCTTACAAAAAAGTATAAGAAATCCAAGTTCCCTGACCAACCCCATAATGACATGAAGTTCTCCTTTCCAGATACCACCATGGCATTTCTTCTGTTTTGATCTTTTACTTTTTTTCAGTTTTTTATATATGGCCAGAAATATATGTATGCTATTTGTGTTAGTTCATTTTGTGCTGCTATAAAAGAATACCACAGACTAAGTAATTTATAAACAGTAGAAAGTTATCTGGTTCACAGTGCTGGAGGCTGCAAAGTCCAAGACTGAGGAGTTATATATGTCGAAAGCCTTCTGGCTGCATCATCCCACGGTGGAAGATGGAAGGGCAGGAGAGTGAAGTGAAGGAGAGGGAGTGGGAGAGAGAGAAGGAGATGAAGAGGGGAGAGGGGAGAGGGATAATCCATTTATGAGGGTAGAGTCCTCTTGACCCAGTCGCCTCTTAACTCTGTTGTGTTGAGTTTCCAACACATTTACTTCCGGGGATACACTCAAACAGTAGCACTGATATATCAAAGTTTCTCGTTGTCTTTTTCTTCTTTTTGTAATGGCTTTTAATAATAATTCTTTATTTATTTTTTTTCACAGCATTAATTTTTATTTTGGATCTTGCAGGATGACACCTGATTTCTTTTCTTTTTTTTTTTTTTTTTTTTTGAGTTGGAGTCTCACTCTGTCGCCCAGACTAGAGTGCAGTGGCCGCTTCTGGCTACTGCAGCCTCGACCTGCTGGGCTCCAGCGATCCTTCTGCCTTAGCCTTCCAAGTAGCTGGAACTACAGGCGTGCACTACCATACCCTGTTAATTTTTTGTTTGTTGTAGAGATGAGGTCTTACCAAGTTGCCCAGGCGGGTCTCGAACCTGCGGGCTCAGGCAATCCACTCACCTCAGCCTCCCAGGGCGCGGGATTACAGGCTGAGCCACTGAGCTGGCCACACATGATTTCATTGTTCATCTCTAAATTCCCTGCTGCTTTGTGATGCCAGACAGTACCTGAGAGGCCTCCCTTCTCCACCTTCTTATGCACCTGGGCTTGATCCAGGTGCACAATTATTGGTTTTGCCTAAAATTCATTGTAAAATGAACATAATTTTATACCAGTAACAGCACTTTGCAATCCAGCAGTCAAGCACAGCCCAAGAGATAAGTGTGGAGTTAGGTAGACTTGGATTTGAATCTACTGCTGCCTCTTGCTAACCAAGCAACCTTGAGAAATCCTAAACTCTATTTGCCACACTTGTAAAATCAAAGGTGATACTTCACACAATTGTCAGGATTCTAGAAGAGCTGGCACACTTAGCCCAGATAATGCCTGATGCCAGGAAATACTCACTTCTTGTGAGCTAGTATTATTTTTATGTTGTTTTCAAAGGGCTCTGTTCCAATACCTTATTTAGTTATCTTAACTATTCCAGAAGCTATGCAAATCTGGTGTTATTTACATTTAGAAAAGAGGACACTCCATCTCTAAGAGGCTGCTAGGGTCACATGGCAGGCTACAGAGTAGAGGCCGAACTATCATTCAGGCAACAGGGCAGCGTGTATCAGTCTGTTCTCAGGATGTGGACTGCCTGGGCTTGAATCCCAGTTCAGCTTCTTCCTACTTAAGTAAACTAGGGCACATCCCTTAGCCTTCTCTGGGCCTCAGTTTCCTTATCTGGGTAACCGAAATAATCATAATCCTTATAAGATAACTTACTGTAAACAGATTATGGAATGTATGCATACAGAACAGTGTCGTACATGCAATTATTCCTAGATGACAGTAGTTGATGTACATCTGCTGGTCTCCAGCGAGGTGCTGCGCCACCATCCCAAGCTACATGACTCCATTAGTATCAGATGCCACTTCACTTGCCTGCTAGTCCTTTGAATTCCTGCTCAGTATTCCTGTTTTAGAGACCTGAAATGAGAGTTGCCTGTATCCAGGAGCTTTTAGACTAAGCATGCGCTTAAAGCAGGACAACCTGCTAAGGGAGGGCCAGAGCCGACCTGTCCCTAAGAGCAGGTTGAGGAACAAGATAACCATGAAGATGTCAGAGCAGAAACAGGGTATTAGAGTCTGGGAACCTGGATTTCCTTTATTTTCTTCCAAGACTCCTAAGACTCACCTTTCGTAGAAGAACACATGGTGACCAAAGCAATGTTTGCTGGGAGTTTCACAAGAAACTTTCAGAAACAAGAATTTGGGGATCTGTTTACTGTCTTTCTCTGGGACTTTTAACTACACATTAGCACAATAAAGACTTTGGAAAGTCCCACAAAGGGAAATTATATAACTCATAGTTTTCCAAACTTATTTAACTAAGTAACCAATTCCCAGTTCCTCCCACCCCTAAATACACCTTTCAAATAGCTGGTGTTCTCAAGAACACACTTTGGTTAATGCTGATCAAACTACCAGGTGAATGTTCAGTGTTTAATGATGAATCAAAAGGATGAAAAAATAGTTGATAGTAATTCTTGAAATGTTCAGTTTTAAACCTTGGACAAACTTTCTATACTGAGAGATACCTACCTAATTGTAAGGAATCATACTCTGGAGCAGAAGCTCAGGAACAGAATGAGGTTTGCCACACCCTTGGTTTAGCCATGCCCCTGGCTTACATGAGTGCTGAACAGCAAGGGTCTTTCCATCTATGGGAGAGTCTGTCCAGGATCCCTGGGGCACTAGCAACCCTTCAGGCTTACCAGCCCACAGCAGTTTATAGTTTTGCAGAAAGTGTCTTTCTGAAGAGACGTGCCAGGACCCAAGAAACCTCTAGAATCTCCTAGTTATCTTATTGGCGCTTCCATCCCCACTAACAGAGTCTCCTAAGAAGGGTAGGATGGTGCATCAGAGAAGTTAAGTGCATGGCTGCAATACACGTCTCAGTGTAAAAGCATGTGCTTTGAGGCTCAGAGTCTCCAATTTTGCCCATTTCTAACCTGGACCCTGAGTATCTGTTACTTCTTCTATGAAAGGGAGATGATGATAATATCTTCCCTGCAGAAAAGAGTTAATATAGCAGGCTAAAGACTGCATATCTTTAAAAAAAACCTATTTGCAATGTTCGCCTTTGGTTGGCATCTGGTAACTTGGATTTTAGGAAGGTTCCCACCATTCTCTGTTTAAAATGGCTCACTGTGCCTAAACTGTTCATGCAAACAATGTGGTTCATGCTGAACCCCTGCTTTCCTTCAGGAGAATGAAACTTTAGTAAGTACTAGGCAGAGGGTGCCTATGTGATCAGTATTGAATAAAATCCTCAGTCATGGAGTCCTTAAAGGGCTTCCCTGGTAGACAGCATTTTACATGTGTTGTCACAGTTCATTGCTGGAGGAATTGATCACATCCTGTGTGAGTCTGCTGGGAGTGGATCCCTGAAAGCTTGCACCTTGTTTCTTCTGGACTTGGTCCCATGTGGCCTTTTCTCATTACTGAGTTTGTTTTACATCCATTCATTGCAATAAGTCACAGCAATGAGCATTACTATATGCTGAGTTTTGTGAGTCCTTCTAGCAAATCATCAAACCTGGGGGTGATTTGAGGAACTGCCAACATAGAGCTATTGTGAATGTAAGATGAGATACATTGAACATTTAGCACCCTACCAGGCAGACACTAAGCATGAACACATCAGAAGAAATTGTCTACCAAGGAGATCTTCACTTCCCTACTAGATGTCCCTCTGCTTCATGATGCTGAAAGGCACCGGGACCCTGCCTCTGTCTTTTGCCTGAGTGTGGGCTTCCTCATCACTGACAGAACAATGACCTCTTCTGATGGAATAGCAACCATATATCTTGGAGATTCTGTCTCTGCACTTAGTCAAGTGTGAGCTTCCCAGGAAGGTTACTTCAGGATTTAGAGCTTTTTTTTTTTTTCCTTTTAAGTTACTTTCTCTAGAACTCTTTAACTCAAATGTATTAGACATGTAGAACTGTGTATATGACCATATAAATTACACTTGAATAATATCACAGGATGCAGTGTAGGTAGATTAATTTAGCTGTGGGTTTTCTCTCCACGGTGTTCATATTTAAAAACAGGAACCCTATTAGTTCATTGATATTTTCTCTTTCATATTCTCACTGAATGGCATAGCAACCACTGGGGAATTCACAATGAGAAAGGGAGTAGTAAAACATTTCTATTCTGCTTCTGAAAATATTTGGCCTAGCATTTTCAGTGCTTATTTAGGTATGAATACAGGCTGAAGAACTCTTCTCAAATGATTTCTCTGAAATAATTTATATCTTATTTTTCAAAAAAACGTGGTTATAGCTAAAGTTTATTAAAATGTCAAACAGACTTAGCCAACAATGGGCCAAGTTATATTTTCAAGTGTATTTTATGCTCACTAGATAATTTTATGCTCACTAAATAATTCTGAGAGATGGTGTATAGAGCCACTTATTTAGTGTAATTCTTGCCACTGAAAACATTCAAGGCCTTTAACACAATCAAGACTCCCTTGTGTTTCCACTAAATTGTGTAACAGCTAACACAATTAAGTTTTACAAATGAGTAATACAATTGTGTCACAGTTAATATAGTCCAGTAACAATATAGTCCCATTAAAATAGTTAATAGTCCAGTTAACATAGTCAAGTAACTGGACATTGTTACTTGAAACTTTGAAGGAGCTAAAATAGAGGAAACTGATGAGTATCTGAAGATGCAAGGTTTGAGATGATAATCAGGTCTTTGCTATTAGTTAGATGTTTCTGTGCAACAATGACTCCAAAACATAAAGGCTTAAAGAAACAACTCTTTATTTGTGTCTTGTTTCTGTAGGCCAGCACCTTTGAGTCCATTTCGGCTAGAAAGTTCTGCTGGTTTTGACTGGGCCCACTCATGTGGATAGCTGCTAGACAGCCAGGCAGCTCCGTTTCTGGGGATTGGTTGGTTGTTGACTGGGGAGACAGGTGATTGGGCTACTTGGCTTCTCATCCTCAGGCAGAATGGCCTGGCCTTGCTGTTATGCTGACTGCAGGTTCCAAGAACAGTGAGAGGGCAAACAAGTTCCAATGTACAAGCACATTGCATGTTTGTATCAGATTTCCTCTTGTCCCATTGGCCGCAGCAAATTATATCTCCAAGTTCAGAGTCAATGTGGGAGGAGCCAAAGGCATGGGCACCAGGAAGCATGAAACACTGGGTCATTCCAGCAGCCCTCTATGACAGCTGGGTTACTTTACTGCTTTATACTTTGGCTTAGGTGTGTTCAAGTATTTAAGATCAGCTGACTTGTACTTATTAACCTACATGTAATAAAGTCCTTAAATAATTTGTTTTAAAATTATAATATGTTTTCCAGGAGAGATAATACATCAAGGTATTTGGAGCCTTTATCATCTTTCATTTGATATTTATTACAGCTTTTAATTACTTTTCTAAATTAGTCTGAAGTAACAACCAAAATAAATGGGACAGGTTTTGGTGAAGTCTGGAGAGTTAAGGTTGTAAATGACCTGATCATTGTTGAGAGAATTGTATCTAGGTAGAGGATGGTGCAAAAGCTTGGGAAAGCTGGAAGGCTGCAGGAAGACCCTACTTGTCACACAGAGCCAAATAGTTAAAAGAAGAAACAGAAGTTTTAATGGAGGTTGAAGGAAGATAGATAAGGAAGAAGAAAAAGAGTGATGGGAGATGTTAATGTCTATGAAGCTCTGACCCCATGTGCTACTTACTGAATAACTGTAATATCCAGGATGATTTTAGTCCATCAGCAAATGTTTCTTGAGCCCAACTATATGCCAGGAATTAACAAGCAGTAATGAATAAGCAGGCAGCGGTATTTTTCTCATGGATCTTACATTTCAGTAGGAAAAACAGACACCAAGCACAACATTATGTGTACTTTAATCATAAACGGGTAAATGCCATGAAGCATATATACATAAAACTGTAGAAATGTATAACCCTTTTGGTCCAGTCCAAGGACTGAGATAAGTCTTCCCCCATAAAGCAGCATTTAAGCAAAAACATCATCTTTTATAACGCTATAGACTGTGTTGTAAGGATTCCCAAAATGATCATGGTTGTCCTATTCACAGATGAGTAGATTAAGATAGAAAAAAGCAACCACCCAGGGTCACAGAGAATAGACAACCTACCTGGGATTCAAATCCAGGTAACCTTACATGCTTTCAATACCATAAAAGCATACTTTGCCTATTTTATACATTTTCTAAAGGCCTTCAGGTCATTGGATATGTTTTAACTAGGTAAACTATATTGTTTCAAACAAGTAAAATACATGGTACACAATTCTAAATATACAGTGAAAAGTGAGTCATCCTGCTTTGTTCACCAGTTCTCTTCTTTTCAATTCAGTCAGGTTTCCTATATATTTGTGCAGAGACATAGTTAATAGTTGAAGCACTTACTTTGTGCCAGATGACTTCCTAAGTACTTTATACACATTTACTTGTTTAATCCTAATTATAAATTTATGTTGTTAATAATATTATTAACCTGTTTTTCATGTATAGACATTTAATTCCACACAAATGGTTTGGATTTTAAGTGCATAGAAACCTTTGAGATGCTGTTCCCTGTGTACTGGTCAGCTTTTGCTTTGATGATACTATATAACAAACAAGTCTAAAATCTCAGTAGCTTAATTACATATAGTTATTTCTTACTTGTGAATCAGCTGTGGCTCAGTTATGGCTAAGATAGGCTTGTGTGGTTTTGACTCCAGACTGGAGGTTGTGTCTGTGTCTACTTCCAAGACCTCGGCTGAGGAAGCATCACCTACCTGAGAGAGCTTTGTGGCAAGTGTCAGGAGCACAAGGGGGAAAGTGGAAACACACAATGACTCCAAAACCCTCCACCCTAAACTGACTGACTGTTTCTTCCATCCACAGCCCATTGGTCAAAACAGGTCACGTGGCCAAGCCCAAAGACTGCAGCAGGGAACTAAACTCCACTTGACAAGTGTAAGGAGAGAACAAAAAGTTTTGAATGACATTATTTCATCTACACACCCTGAAAATCCAACTTTTGCAACTGGAATCTAGAGGAATAACTAAAAAGATGTAACTGTGAATGAATTAACAATAATTTTCTTAGGTCTTCTGCTGGCAAGATATACACAGTGGCTTCTTTTCTGTTTCCATTTCCCAGGTGTTTGCATCATGTTTGGGAAGAAAAAGAAAAAGATTGAAATATCTGGCCCATCCAACTTTGAACACAGGGTTCATACTGGGTTTGATCCACAAGAGCAGAAGTTCACTGGCCTTCCTCAGCAGTGGCACAGCCTGTTAGCAGACACCGCCAACAGACCGAAGCCCATGGTCGACCCTTCATGCATTACTCCCATACAGCTGGCTCCCATGAAGGTATGGAGATGATTCTGTCTTTAGGTTGGCTTAGGAAGCATATTCTGATTTGATGCAGTGTGCCCTCTTTATGGGCAAGCTATGAAATGTCTAACCATGTGTTTTTTTCCTAAACATCCACAGATTACCCATAATTATTTCTCCAGTAATTATAATGTTCACCACTTATTGTAAATGGCAACACATGAAAAGAAACTTTGGCTTTTGAATGTGATGATTAAAAAAAAAACCTAGACATATAAAATATAATCACAAAATGGGACATTGAACATAATTTTCTCCCTAAGAGAGGTTGATACTTAACTAATGACCAAATAATAGGGTGGGCCATATCTTTAAAAACATTGGGATTTAAAAAAACTTTATTAGTTTTGTTACTTTTCTTATATCCCAAGATTTTATAAAAGTCAAAACATTGAATCAGTAGTGTGCCAATAAAAATCCTCTCCTGTTGATCATCATGGTGAGGGAAAAATTCAGAAGTGAAGCCAAGCCTTATTTTTTTACCCTGGGGTATCATTATCATTATCATTGGATAAGAAACATTCTAGAAGGAGGCAGAGTCTTAAACATCCCTGCTAAAGACCCAGGACATGTGCTATATTATTAGAGTGTGTTTATATTCAGTAAGGATAGAATGTTATTTATTTCACTATGGTTTTTAAATTGTCCAGGTTCTAGCAGGTTCTGTTTGGCAATGAAGAAAGAGGTTCCAATGCATCATAATTCACCATGCTCAGTGGACTCAGGGCTTAGGAGGACTTTCTACCACATCTCTTTCATCTTCTGAATGAGCTGGCTAATTCCCTTTGACAAAACTTATCAGTCCCACTGATGAGCTCCTGTAATTCTCATTCTTATTTTATCAACTTTCCAACCTAGATGCCAAACATATGTTCTTTCAGTATGTATAAAAATGAAAATCTGTATTAAAAACACTTAAATGCTACCTGGATGATTACTGAAAAATACATTTCAAGTATAGAACTAGTCCTGGATTTCTACAAATGGGACTTCAGTCACAATTTTGTCATTGTGAAAATAAAATAAAATTAAAATAAAGATCTAACTAGGTTGAATCTTCCCCCACAAAAATAAAGTTAATCAAGTATATTTAAGTGAAGGACACCCCAAAAATATAGCACCTTATACTCTCACTCAACTCCTTTAGAACAATCCTTTCTCTAAGTACTAGAGTACAGTTAGCACCGTTGGCAGATGATGGACAATATTGATGGCCAATGAGAATCCTGTTGATGCTACCAGCTTCTTAAAATAGGTAAAGCTAAAAGGTTTGAGTAGCCAAAGTATGCCCTACAGTTTGGATGATCCCACTTTTTGGAAATGCCTTCCCTGGAAAAATCTTATAAATCCCTTAAGAATGACATGTTATCAATCATGCAGACTATGTATCAGAAATCAGAATAATCCTTAAAATAATAAGTGATAAATGAATTAACAGAAAACTGAATAATATAGTGTTGTGCATGTTTAAAGCCATTTTGGCAGTTATTTAAGTTAAATAGAAACAACGATTCTAGTTTTGTCAAGTTGACCTTTAAAGTGAGTAGGGGAAAATGAGAAAAGACATGATGGCGTAAAATCAGCCAATGGAAGAAGTATATCGCCCCTTATGTTGTGGTACAGTATGCATTTGTTAGTGAGCTTCAGGCAGGCTGGTTCTGAGTGGAAATCTGTCAGTGCAACTAGCACTCCTTTCTGACTGGCTAGGATTTCAGCTGCTCCTATTTATAACCTCACACTTACCTGCTGTACCTCAAGCTTACCAGGACACTCTTCTCCTATGTAGACTTATTTAGGCCAGTGTTTCTCAAACCATACAGTGGATCATAATCACCTTGAGGACTTGATAAAACACACAGATTGTTGGGCTCCATCCCAGAGTGTCTGATTCAGTAGAACTGGGATGGGACCCAAGAATTTTCATGTCTAAGTTTCCAGGTGGAGATGCTGCTTATCTGGGAATCACATTTTGAGAATCTTGATATAAGTATTTATAAAGGAATTTATTCGCATAAGATATAATCAATGTGAGTTTGCACTGGCCAAGACTTCCAAAATGCCAGAAATTTAGCCAGAAGCCACACGTTAGCTTGCCACTTGTATTACAAGTTAAAGTTTGTGTGTCCAAGCCAAAGGTATGTAAGCTAAGCATGATAACCTGAACAGCCAAAGTGGGAGGATCTCTTTCAAACATTTGGTACACGTCTTTGAGGAACTTCTTTTTATATCTAACATCATTTTATACACAAGAACATCATAAGGAATATTGTCAAAATTCCTGTTGAATTAGATACATTGTATAAATGGCAGATTGAATGGTCACATTTTTGTGTTCTTGCCCAGTGGTTCTCAAACTTGAAGTGTCATCAGCATCTCCTGAAGGGCTTGTTATAGCCCAGATTCCTGGGCCCCACCCTAGAGATTCTGAATCAGTAAGTCTGAGGTGAGCCTGATGATTTATTCTTCTAACAAGCTCTCAGATGATCCTGCTGTTTATGGATGGTGAACATAATTTAAGAACCACTGTTCTAGGTAGACTAAAGCTAGAACATAATAATCATACTCAGCATTTAAAACAGCCTAAAAATCATTTGAAAAATGCTAACACACACACACACATACACACACACACACACACACACACACACACACAGGATAACATTTAAAAGCTTTTAAGGCTTCTACCTAAAATGAACAAACAATATCTTAATAGTTGCTTCAATTTGTTTTTAATCTACAAGTAGAATTATAGAATAATAATATTAAATAATATTATTTGGCATATTTAAATTTTATTAAATGAAGTCATACTGTATATAATCTCTAACTTGCTTTTTTACTTATTATTATTATTTTTTTTGAGTCAGAGTGTCACTCTGTTCCCCAGGCTGGAGTGTACCTGCATGATCATGGCTATCACAGCCTCAACCTTCTGTGCTCAGGTAGTCCTTCCACTTCAGCCTCCTGAGTAGCTGGGACTACAGGTACATGCCACCATGCTCAGCTAATTTTTTTAAAATTATTTTATTATAGATTAAGGTCTCGCCATGTTGCTCAGGCTGGTCTCAAAGTGCTGGGCTCAGGCAATCCTTTCACCTCAGCCTCCCAAAGTGCTGGGATTACAGGTGTAAGCCACCACTCCCAGCCTTAATACTTAAATTGTTATTTAGATAATTTTATTCTGATACATACAAAATAAATTTATTTTAAAGTTACTCTATAGATTTTTTTCTCAACAATGTACTCATTTCTCTACTAAGAGATATTGTCAGGTATTTGCTATTTCGATAATATTGCCATGACCGTCTGTGTTCATGTCTCCTTGGGCCCATAGTGAAAAGTTTTCTTGAGACCATTCTCAAAGTGTCATCTGGAACCCGTGGGAGTTCCCTCAACTTTTAAGGGACTCTACAAGATCAAAATTTGCCTTTTTCACCCTTATTCTTTTCTGAGTGTACAATGGAATTTTCCAGAAGCTACATGATATATGATAATGTTATTGATTGATGGATCCCTTATATTATATTTTTAAAGTTTCTCAGTTTTAATACCTAATACAGTAAATATTGATAGGTCTAAAATAAACCAAAATCGTTTAGTTCCTCAATAATTTTAAGAGATTCCTGAGACAAAAAGCTTAAGAACCAGTGTTTTTGTGCTTATGTCAAATTTGATCATCTGTGACTTTCTGCAACTTGCCTTTCACACACTAATCTCTTTTTTTGTTTTGTTTTATTTTTTAGTGAAAATAGAGACTTTTGTCTTTTCCCGTTGGCTAGTAACCTCCTCGTCTCTACAACTTATCGATTATCGAATGTAATATTCCACCCCTTTTAGTATATAGAATATTATTTCTATAAACAAACAGTTTTGATGTCTTTTAAATGCATACATCCTTATTCATGAGACTTTTTCTAATTTAGCCTTCAAAGACCGTCTAGAAACCTTCTTTTTTAATACTTTCAAGAATAAAGAGTCACATATAATATCAATGCAAAATTGACTCTGACTAGGTTTTCTTCATCTTTGTTATCTTTGGTATTTTATCATTGTCTTTTTTTTTTTTCTTTTGAGTCAGGATCTCACTCTATCACCCAGGTTGAAGTGCAGTGGCATGATCATGGCTCACTGCAGCCTCAACCTTCTGGGTTCAAGTGATCCTTCTGCCTCAGCCTCTCAAGTAGCTGGGACTACAGGCATGCACTACCATACTGACTAATTTTTTTTTTAAATAGTCATATTTAAAAATATAGTCACACTATATTGCCCGGACTGGTCTCAAACTGAACTCCTGGACTCAAGCAATCCTCTCACCTCAGCCTCCCAAAGTTATGGAATTACAGGCCACTGTGCCCAGCTGGTATTTTATAATTTTCCAAAGCTAAGGTTCCTTCCCTTCCTTTTTTATCTTCTGCCCCTGACTGTTGCATTAAAAATCACTCTATTCACAAAGACAAGGTAAAATCAAGAGAAGTAAATGTTCAGCTCTGGCTGCCCCATTCTGGAAGATTGTTTTTATTCCCCATCACAGTTTCTGTTGAAAGCTCATGAAACATGAGTTCACCTTAATTACTCTATAATTCTTAACCTTTCTCCATTCTCATGATTCACAATTTTGTATTAAGTTTTTAGAGCTATGTCATTTTTCTTGGTTTTATTTCCATGAGATTCTCTCTTTCCTAGAATATTTTTTGGAATCTGTTTCAAATAAAGGGCAACTATGATGTTTCCTAGCATTGTTTCCCCTTGACCCAAGGTAACAGTTTCTTCTAAGTTTCCTAATTATTTACATGTCACTGATGTATTCTTCCTTGTTGGCTATGATTAAGTCTGGAGGAACTATCTGTTTTTAGTCTCTCTTTTGCCTTTTGAGAGTTGTCCTCAAGAAATTTAAACTGTGTATCAAATGTTTGTTGCACTACTAACTCAATGAAAGTCCCAACAATTCTGAGAGCTGGGGCTGCCCCTTCATGACTCTTCTAACTCTGATGCCTTTTGGGGGCCTGTACCATGAAAGCCTCAGGTTGTCATTCAACTGGGCTGAGTGGCTTCTGTCCTTTTATTTTCATTCTAACATTTTCCACCAGGTCTCCTCTTAAGGTTCTTGGATTGGATTCTCCATGATTGTCCTATCCTCTTTAAGTCAGTGTGGTTTTATCTCTCTCTTTTTAAAGATTTATTTCTACTAAAATATAATGTTGAAATAGAAGCCTCTTTCTTTCAACATAAAGTTCAAAGACTTGATGTTTATCCAGCTGGGCTTCATCATTCTGTTTCTAAGTGAGTGCCCGTCTAGAGAACAATGGGGCACTTCTGTGGAGTTAAGAATGGAGCCAGGAGAAGACCCACAAGAGGGGTGTATTCACTAGAAGGAAGAACTAGTGCAGAGACCCTGTGGCAGGAACAAGCTTGGGGAGTTTAAAGGAAAAACATATGACCTGTGGGACTGGAACAGACTGTGTTGGGGAGAGCGGTGGGAGATGTGATCAGATACTCAAGCAGGGATTGGATGGTATGAAGGCTTTGGGAAGCCAGTCAGGAGTTTGTAATCCGTGAAACCTCCGTTTATGAAGAACACAAGTTGCAGATCAAGAAATTGTACTATTACAAAACGAATCGATTCACTTAAAGGTCAGATCCAATTTAAAGTCTACCAACCATATTGATCTGATAGGTAATCCTGCAGGTTTTAGGGGTCTATTAGTTAAATGGGTGTAAACAGTTAGGAAGCAGGGAGTCCTTCCAACTAAATGATAGATCATCAAAATGCATTTTAAAAAGCACAAGCCTTCTTACAGAAGAAATAGTGTGTATGTTATGCAGCTAATTAATTTCACTGAAAAGTAAGATGTAATTATGAAACGAAACCCATTGGGCAAATTACCTGTGTTTTAGAACCTCTCATCAAAAATACTTCTTCAAAAGAACTGCAGCAGTATACATTGAGCTGTTCAGAATCAAGACCCTCACTTGAAGAACAGATGGTTCATTCCTTGTTAAAGTTACTTCTAATATTTCTACACTTGCAAAATCAATGAGGACAACAGATCTGGACTCTCAAAACTCTCTCAGTGCCCATGACTTTCTGGAATCCCCTTTATGATTTCAATAAACCTTTTAAACCATCTCACTGCAACAAAAACTGTACAGTGATTTTTCCTAAGGTCTCAGAGCAAGTTAACATCAGACATTGTTTCTATGGGTAAGGGTTCCTTCTGATTCAAGCAGTCAGAAAGCCCAGATTTAGCCCATGAACACTCACTTGAGAATCTGGCAAGCATATCATCTTAAATACCTACCTGGCTATGATTCTCCATCACTGCTGTCATATACTTTATTTTCTAGTTGTATTCAGAACCCTCTGCAGAGCCTTCCATTATGCATGTAATCCCCACAGTCTCCTTACATGAATTAGGCAGAATATTTAAACAGGAAGTGCAATGAAAGCATAGACTGAGAAACAAGTGGATAAATCTTCAAATGTGTGCTGCTCACTCTCTCTGCACGATGGCCTCAATACTTCCTGGGCTAATCATATCTGAGGCCAAACAGCATACCCCAGATCACAAGTTCCTCTCCAGACCACTGTTGGTTTCTCATAGAGTGGCCTGCTCTGAACTCCTGACAACTGAACTTATCAAGTGGGGATGGTTGTGCTTTGATAACTGGGAAATTCTATATACAGTGAAATGAAATTCTTAGGAACACCTTATTTTTCCCAGCTCTTCTCTCCCAGCAGTGGTGACCTAACTGAAAATAATCCTTCTAAATCAAAAGAAAAAAGCATGTGGCTCTCTGTGACTCCCACTCATGCCTGGAACTTGAAAGATTTAATTTTATCTCTCATTTAGTGACTTATAGAAATTGGGACACTAAGATGGCAGCTCAGGCTTCTTTAGTGGAACTATCAAATCCTACCCTTTTGATTGTTTTGTCATGTAATTTTAAGTAGAAGCTTTGTACTGTCAACTTTATACTAGTGATAAATCTATCATTTATCATTTTTAAGCAGCACATCACTATCCAATTGACTGGATGCTGCTGCTCTTACCTATAGGATTGGAAGTTTAAAGGAAAAGGCTGTGCCCAAGATGGTGCTGATCTAAGTGTTTGCTGTAATCTCTCAATCTATCACTTTTTGAGAATCTTTGTATTAGTTTTCTATTGCTTCATGGAAACTTACTACAAAGTTAATGTCATAAAAGAACACATTTATTATCACAGTCTCTGTGAGTTAAAAGTCCAGAGTTTAACTGGATCGTATGGTTAAGAGCTCACAAGGCTGCAGTCAGGGCATCACCTGGGCTTCATTCTCATCTGGAGGCTCAACTGGGGAAGAATCATTTTCCAGGCTTATCTAGGTTGTGGGCAGAGATATTTTCTTTGCAGCCATAGAATGCATGACAGCTTGCTCTTTCAAGGCCAGCAGGAGAGTAAGACCTAGTTTTCTTGGAGTTCAGGTGTATATCATAATGCAACCATTAAAGTGATATCCCATCACCATTGCCATATAAGATAAGGTAACCATGGGTGGGACATACCATCACCTTTGTCATGTAATACAATGTGGAAGTGACAGCTTGTCACCTTTGCTATATTCTACTGGTTAGAAGCAAGCCACAGATCCAACCTACACTCATGGAGAGGGGATTAAACAAGGGCATGAGCACCAGGAGATGGGAGTTATTGAGGGATCACCCTAGGGCCTGTCTACTCTGGTCCCTAGTGGTCCCTCCCACATGAAAAATAGATTCACCCCTGCCCAGGAGTTCCAAAGTCTCATCTCATTACAATGGCATCTCAAAATTCAAACACCTAAATCAGGATTAGGTACTGAGGGAGCACTTGGGTGTAATCTATTTAGTATAGCTGTCAGGGCACAATTCCTCTCCATCTGTGGACCTGTGAAGCTAAAGAGATAAATTATCTGCACCCAGCTTCCCAACATATAATGGTGGAACAGCAGAGGGTAATGTATGAAAATTCTAGTTCAAAATGGGGGATGGGGTGAGGTCATGGGGATGGAAGATAAAAAGGAATTACTGATCCATGGCTGTTTGGAAATCCAGCCTACAAATGTTGGGAATTCTTTAATAAATTTTTCAGGCTTGGGAATGGTCCTCAGCAGTTTAGGCTCCACCCTCTGGGTTTTTTGTTCTGCCTCCCTTTCTCATGGAAGGCAGCACATGTTTGCAGCCTTAGTAGTTTTATCAGTGTGCTTTCTACTGTCGGTAGAATTTGGCGAGTCTGAAAACCTCCTTTATTTAGTACCCTCTCTGTCCCTTTCAATCCAAGTTGGCAGTCTTCCTAATAAAACAATTTATTAAGAACTTTGTAGACTTTGTGTGGCTTTCACACAAGGTTCACTCCATTAGGTAAAAGTTCACGCCATTAGGTAAAGCCATATCCACAGATATGTTCAAGATAAACCCTCATGTTCCTTCACCTTCTGCTGGCATGGCGGAGGAGCAATATCCTCAAGCTTCCTAGAGGTTCTCTGGTTTGACTGAGATCTGTGGAGCATACCCTTCACTTCATAAAAAGAGTGCTTTGTGTAACATACTTTGATCTTTTGAACTTCCTGAGTCTTTAACAAAGAGTTGTGCAGCTACACACCCAGCTTCTTCTTTGAAGCAGCAGACTCCAACCTTTTTGGCATCAGGGACCAGTTTCATGGAAGACAGTGTTTCCATGGACCAGGGATGGGGATGATTTCAGGATAATTCAAATGCATAACATTTATTGTGTACTTTATTTCTATTATTATTACATTGTAATATTTAATAAAATAATTATACAACTCACCACTTAAAAAAAGCGGTGTGGATGGAAGTGGTAAATAAAATAATTGATTGGTCATGCATGGACTAAACATAAGTATCAGATTCTGACTTAAAGCCTGCCACCAGATGCAGCTGTACAATTGAAGTACATCAACTCACCTGCCACTCACTGATAGGGTTTTGATATGAGTCTGAAAGCTATTAATTTATTATGGTTTCTGCTCATTGGTAATGTTAATCTGTATTTGCAGCCACTCCTCAGCACTAGCATCACTGCTTCAGCTCCACCTCAGATCATCAGGCATTAGACTCTCATAAGGAGCATGCAACCTAGATCTCTCACATGCACAGTTCACAATAGGGTTCAGGCTTCTATGGGAATCTAATACCTCCACTGATCTGACAGAATATGGAGCTCAGGCAGTTATGCAAGCGATGGGGAGCATCTGCAAATACAAATGAAGTTTCACTCACTCACCCACCTCCTGCTGTGCAGCCTGGTTCCTAACAGGCCATGGACTGGTACCAATCTGTGGCCTGGAGGTTAGAAACCTCAGCTTTGGAGCGTGCTTTCCTGAGGGTGAATATCTTCATTTTATCATCTCTGCCATCTAAAGAACATTAGAATTTTTTATCATTATAATTTTTCAAAGGAAAATTGTTCCCTCAATTTATCTCTCTTCTCTCAAGTTTTATTATAAGCAGAAAGAAGAAATAAGAGGGTTCCTTCAACACTTTTCTTGGAAATCTCCTCAGTGATACAGCCAAGTTTATCACTTATAAGTTCTGTTTTCTACATAACTGCAGGAGACATTTTCACCAAACTTTATGTAACAAAAGAGCCCTTTCCTCCAGTTTCCAGTGACTGTTCCTCACTTACTTCCAAGCCCTCACCATTAGCATCCTCAATGTCCAGGTTTCTATTCAGAGTCTGTTCATGGCAATTTAGGCTTTCCTACCATGTTCCTCAAAATTCCTCCAGCCTCCACTCACCTGGTTACAAAACTCCTTCCACAATGTTATAAATTGCATTGTGTCCCTCTCAAAATTCATATGTTGAAGCTTAGCCCCCAGTGTGATTGTTTTTAGAGACATGGACTTTAAAGACATAATTAAGGTTAATGAGGTCATAAGGGTAGGGTCCTAGCCCTAATAGGACTGGTGTCCTTTTAGGAAGAGGAAGAAGCTGGTGCAGTGGCTTATGCTTATAATCTCAGTGCTTTGGGAGTCTGAGGTGGCAGGATCACTTGAGCCCAGGAGTTCAAGATTACAGATGATTGCACCACAGCACTCCAGACTGATTGACAGAGCTAGACCCTCTCTCTTAGAGAGAGAGAGAGAGAGAGAGAGAGAGAGAGAGAGAGAGAAAAGAAGAAGAAGAAGAAGAAGAAGAGGAAGAGGAAGAGGAAGAGGAAGAGGAAGAAGAAGGAGGAGGAGGAGGTTGGGAGGGGGAGGGGGAGGAAGAGATGCAAGAGGTACATGTACAGAGAAAAGGCCATGTAAGTGCACAGCAAGAAGGTGACCAGATATCTATAAGCCAAGGAGCAAGGCCTCAGAAGAAACAATCTGCAGTCACCTTGATCTTGGACTTCTAACCTTGGAACCATGAGAAATAAATTTCCATTGTTTAAGCCATGCAGTCTGTGGTATTTTGTCACAGCAGCCTTAGCAAACTAATACTCACATGTTTAGGTATTTGTTTCAGCAGTTCTGTACTTCCAGGCACCAAAATCTGTATTAGTTTTCTATTGCTGTGTAACAAATTACCATAAATGTAACAACTTAAATCAACATACATTGGTTAATATCCTCACAGTTTCCCTTGGGTCAGAAGTCTGGCCCAGCTCAACTGGGTCCTATACTCTACTCCAATCTCACAAGGTCGAAATCAAGCTGTCAGCTGGGCTATATTCCCATTGTAATGCTCATCTGGGGAAGAATCCACTTTCAAGTCCATGTAGGTTGTTGGCAGAATTAGTTTCCTTGTGGCTCTGAGAGAATGGGGTATTGAGACCAGAAAGGAGGACTAGCCACAAAAGGGTTTGTTAATGAACAGGCAACTACCATGGGCAAGTGGGCCCGCTCCTGCGAGGGATGCAAGTCCTGTGAGGAACCTTGGCAAGCACACCTCAGAACCGTCCCTGCAAGGAGCAAGGAAGCTAGGGCATTTGTTCATCAACTCCATGTGTTGATGTGTCGTTGACTGCAGGTTACTAATACAGATTTTGGTGCCAGGAGTCAATTCCCTTGCAACTCCATAATTGGTCAAGCATTCTCCAGCAGCAGAGAATGGCTTCAGGTAGAGAGGGTCAGAAAACCTGCAGCGTAGATAGAAAATGCATGCAGGTGAGCTCAGGGTAGGCTAAGGGGATAAAGATGCAACATTGCTGACAATTGCTATCAGTATAATATCAACTTTTATGTCTTTATCAACTATTGAATATGTACCTACTATGTTCTAGGCAATGAAACTCTAGAGAAAAACAATATTTGGTCCTTATCTCTATAGAATGCACAATCCAGTAAGGGAGATACACTTGTCAAAACAAATGAAAATATGATATAATAAATATTATAATAAAAATATAAGCATTTTGTTGTGAAGTCTTTGAGAACTAAATGACTATACTTCCTAGAAAATTTAGGGAAGGTATAATTCTGGATTTTATTTTTTTTAAGTATAGTCTTACATTCATGCCTAATGAAAGGCTAACACTGTATAAGAAAATAACTTTATAAAGAGGTAATGGCAGTGTCTTGCTTAAGAGCCTTCAGGAGCCAAACTATCCAGGATAAATGCAAAATCTTGCTTCTATGCATTCCACCTATATGACATTGTATAATTTACTCAGCCTCTGAGAGCTTCCATTTCTTTGTCGGTTAAAAGTAGATATAATAGCATACCTACTTCATAGGCTGGTGTGAGGATTGAACAGCTTGCTATGTGTAAAACATTAGCCATCAATAAATCCAAAGAAACAAAACAAACCCAATGGTCACACATACAAAGCATAATGAAAATTGTCTTTTTTAAAGGAACAGAACAAGCTTTTGAGTTTATTTTCTCTCATAATCAATAAAACAAAGTCTCCATAATTTTAGGAATATTGTTTGAAACAATTTATAGGTAACTCTCTAAGTTATACAAAATGCAAGTTCTCAGAGGTCTTAACTTTGAACAGCAAAACACCCCAGATCCCTTTCACTCAGGGGTGCTTTTGAGTGTGTTTCCTATGGGCAGATGTCCAAGGACATCTTTCACCTCAAACCTGCAGGGTTCCAGGAAGCAGGAGGCAGAGAAATGACTCTCCCTGTGGATCCCCAGGTCCCACCTTCTGCCTCTTGGTCAGCAGCATCTTTGCCAGACATGCCCGCTGTGAACCTGGAAACCCCAAGCCAAGTTCACTTCCTGAAAGCTGGAGGGGTGGGAAACAGAAGCGATCTCTAAACACCCAGGAGGAATGTGTGTAGAAACAGGTTTCTTCAAAATCTTCATGTCCTGAAATCAGATCCTCTTAGGTGAAGCACAGGGCTGGAGGGGAAGCTGAGTGTGATAAACTTTCTCCAGAAATGAAACCCTGTGGTGTGCTGAGCAGATATTTTCATCCACAGAAGCAAATTTGCTCCTTTTGAGAGTCATTTCTAAAAACCTTTAATTTTTTTCTTTCTTTCTTTTTTTTTTTTTTTTTTGCCATATGAGAGTAATACTTGTTCATCATAAGCAAATTAGTAAAATTAGGAAGCTGTGGAGAAGAAAAAACCTGTCATTCCTCCACGGCCTACTGTTGAATTTTGGTGTTTTTTGTTTTTTGTTTTTTGTTTTCATTACTTCAACACACATGCACACTAGGAAGAGCAAAACTGGTGACAATATTTATGCAGTCTTGATTTCATTTTTCGCCACTTTCTTGGTGGAAAGCAACCTTTTTAGTGCCTCAGTAATTTTATCATAGTGCCTCCAGGTGGCAAAAAAAGTTAGTCATTCCATTTATTAAAGAATTCAATCCAAACAGTAAGTATATCCTAACAACAAATAAGACATATAAATTGGAATGTTTAAATACTTCAATTTCATTCTGAAACACTGAAGGAATAGGCAGGGCTGTTGGACACTGCATGACTTCTACAACCTTGGAAACAGGTTGACTACCACACCCCCATTTCCTGGTCCACACTGATTTTTCACACAGAACTTACTTTTTTTTCTTTTTTTGGTTATGGCAACTGCCAGATACACAGCTTTGTATTTGATAATGTCATCAACAGGCAATTAGATCATACTACAACAGGCATGTAGTGTGATCTAACGTTGAAAGTTAAACTCCCTTTACAAGGTATCTGACAGGCTAAAGATTGCTGTTTCCTTGAAGATTTTAAAATATCCTCCACACTCTTGTGAGTTTGCTGCAGTTCCCTGGGGTACCTTGGCTTAGTGTTTGGAAATTATGAACCTAAAGTCTCATCATATTGACTGCAATATTATTTTTAGTAGTCACATTAGGATTCTATAAATGTGTCATGATTTAAAACCTCTCCTATTGTTGGGAATGTATATTGATTGCTAGTTTATTGTTATTGATAATTGTATTGTCTTCCAAAGGATAAGAAGTTGCATTCTTTTATGCAAAGGTGGGATTTCTGAATGCACAATTACTACCTATCGTTATTTGGCCTATTTATACTCTTACCTTGCAGTTTCGGAGTCCATTTAGCCCAATTAGCTGGTGGCATCTACAGTCGTGAATGCTATGATTTTTCACCTTCCAAATCCTATGATCTTCATGATTTTGTCAGGTTTCATAAAAGTAAGCCTAAAACAGGAAACTATTTTTTTTTAGCCCATCAGCTATGCTTCAGATTTTCAAGTTAACAAATCAAAATAAAGACGAGGAATTGATAAGACTGTAAATTAGCAAGAACTGGAGAGAAACTAAACCTGGGAAAGCACAGGAAAAAAACGAAGACAGAGCCGGGCATAGATAGCTGTGCACACATGTAGTCCCAGCTCCTGGGGAGGCTGACATGGGAGGAGCCCAAGGGCTGGAGGCTGCAGTGAGCTGTGATTGTACCATGTCACTTCGGCCTGGGCAACAGGAGTGAGAACCTGCCTCTAAAAACAAGAAAAGAAAAAAAATTAAGACAAACAAAAATAATTGTGAAAATTTAAAAGTCTTAGTTTTGATAACTTCACACCAAAAACCTGGGCTTGGCACTGTCTCCTACTCCATTGGGGAGCGTGGCTGAGCAAGGGAATGGTGCCCAGGATGATGCGTGTCTCCTTGGCATGGTATTATAGACAGAGGCTCAGGTGTGAAGTTAGCTCTTCAGTTAAGGGTAGACCCTCAGTGGATGATATTCCCCCAGCTTTGAACTAGATCTTCTCGCCTTGTAAAGTTGTTGTGTGGATGAAGTCAAATGAGAGGGTAGGGGACTTCAGGTTATGAGTTCTCTGCAAATATAAGGTGATGATAATGGCACTAAATAGCATGAAGGTGGTGGTGGTTGATGATGAAGAAGGAGGTGGCGAGGAGGTGATGGTGGAAGCTGTGGAGATGGTAGTGACGGTGGAGGTAGTTAGTGGCTGTCGTGGTGGCAATGGTGGCAACAGCAATAGCAATAATGCTATTTAAAAACGATCCGGAAAGTCTAACTGTAAAAGGCCCACATCTATTTTGTGCCCAGTTATAAAGTTCGGGTACCAACAAACCAACTAGAAGAATCCTTGCTGATAACAGATTCATAATGTGTTTTTTTTCCTGTGGGATGTGAACTCACTTTGGGGTACAGGGCTGGGAGTTAACAGTAGTAATACATTTGAATACATGTTAGCCCATTTAAGCATTACTATGTGAGGCTAGGTATTGTTACCCTCAGTTTACAGATTGGTGATCTGAGGCTCAGAGAACACAAGAGACTTGCTGAAGGTCACGCAATTCTCAAATAGCAGAGCTGGGACACACTCCTATTCAGCTCCAGAGCTAAGAACTTTCCACACACAAAGCAACATTTAAGATGGCTGTTAGTTGCTGAGTTGCTGGTATATATCCTAATGCAGATAGATGAGAAGAAAACATAAGCCTTAGTTTCAACAAAACAGATAAGTTGAAAGAAGCTCTGTTGCTTTTATCTCTTTATGTATGGCTCTGTAAGCATTTTCTTAAAAACAGCATATAGTTGTTTAGTTTTATATAGTTTTGTCTTCATTTAATTGAACACTTATTGGAATAATTTGGTACATTTATATTTAGTATCAAGATGCATTACTTGATTTTATTTCTTCCATAGTAATACTTTATATAATGTACGTTGTTATTTTCTCTTTCACCTTATTTTCTTGCTGATTTGATCATGTTGCTTTTCATTCCATTCCTCTAACTTAGAGTTTCAGTTTTCCATTCCATAAATGGATTCCCTCCTTTCTGTGCTCTTGTGATCAGATACCTTATTTTTTTACTATATTTTGTGAGCAAACTTCCAGCTAATCCCCCAATAATATGCATTGTATCCCCCTTCAAAATGCTATATGTCCTTACTATTTCCCTTTCCAATAAAATGAGACAATTAGAACATTTTCATCCATTCTCGTCTTCCCCTTTCCACTCCTTGTGACCAAAAGACTTTGAAATACTTTTCTTTCTCTCAAACCTTCCAAATCCTAGATGTTGATGACCTCACTTTATACTTACGGCACTAAACTATTTTTAGAATTTTTTAACATTCTGTTTCAGGGGCCCTTATTTAGCAATTTTATAATACATCATCCCTAGACAATTGTATCAACTTAGAATTAATTCTGTGTAGAGACAGAACCAGAGAGAGAGTCAGACTGCACACCAAGTGTGTTACTCAATGGGTTTTTCCCTCCTCCTCCTGTTTACCTCATCTTGAGGTCAATGTCTAGATCAGTGCTGTCCTGTAGAATTTCCTGCAGTGATGGAAATGGCCCCTAGGGTAGGCACAAGTCACGGAGAGCTCTGGAGCTCTGGAAATATAGTGAATTATAAAATATAGTGAATTATTAAATATAGTGACTCAGGAATTGAATTTTTAATTTTAATACATTTAAATTAATTTATGTTTTAATAGTCACGTATGTCTGGTGGCTACCATATTGAACAGGAAAGATCTAGATCATTTGTTGCTTGGATAGAGTCTTGACTTTGGCATTATCTCTAAAATGAGTGTGTGGATATTTTATTTTTTTGTTTTCTTAATTCTTACATGGTTATATACATAACTGGTTTTAATTTTTCGGATAAGTGAATTACATCTTGGTTGAGTATAGGTTTTTCAGTCCTTTTATCTCAGGTTGGTTTCCCTAGAAGCAGAACCTGAGATGGAGATTATTGTGCAAGTGATGTATTGAGGGCGAGTTCTCTGCTCTCTGGAGACGTCTATGACAGAGGGCGGGAAGGAGGCAGGATAGGGCCGAAGAATAATCTGGGCAAAACTGTGGTTTCAGTTAGAGTCTAGCCTCAGCCTGATCCCACAGGGAGCTCTCATGTTGAACACCATGAGGTTCTCTCACCCAGAGACAGCAGTTCTGACTTTTTATTCCTTTTTTTTTTGTGAGTCAGGGTCTTGCTCTGTTATCCAGGCTGGAGTGCAATAGCACAGTCACGGGTCATCACTGCTTCGACCTCCTGGGCTCATACGATCCTTTCACCTCAGCTTTCAGCTTTCTGAGTAGCTGGGACTACAGGTACACACCATAATGCTCAGCTAAGTTTTCAATTTTTTTATAGAGTCGAGATTTCACTGTGTTGTCCAGGCTGGTCTCGAAATTCTGGGCTCAAGCTATCCTCCTGCCTCAGCCTCCCAAAGAGCTGGGATTACAGGTGTGAGCCGCCGGGCCTGGCCTTATTCCACTTGTCAATCAGTCATTGGCTGAGACCACCCCAAAGAAGGGCATAACTTCCCAGGCTGTGCAGGGCAAGACTGGGAGCACTTTCTAGATAACTGTGGGCAGTGCTCAAGAGGAGTGGATGGTCATGTGTCATTAGCCCCCACACTCAGCCCCAAGGAGAGGGGATCTGGTCGGGCACCAACAGTGTGGACTGCAGGACTTCACTTCTTTGAGTGTCAGGTTCAGGTGTTTAGATAATAAGCCCACTGATATTCTTGTTCTTTCTCACAAGTATATAAGAGTTTTTCTTCATTCTCAGAGTGAAGAAATTTTCCAGGGTATGCCTAGGTGGATCTTTGTTTTGTTTTTCAAGCAAGTCCAGTAATAGTTTTTCTTTCCTTGAAAGCATGGAAGAGTTTTCTTTATTCTAAGAGTTAAGGAATTTTTCATATGCTTAAGTGTGGCTTTCTTTTCTCTTTTTTTCTTCTCCCTCTCTCCCTTCCTTCTTTCCTCCCTCCCTCCTCTCTCTTTCTTTTTCTCTCTCTCTTCCTTTCTTTCTTTCTTTCATTAGACCTGCCCTGAACTTTTTAAGCTGCATACTCAGATCTTTGGTCCAGGGAAATTATCATCTATTATTACTAAATTATGTTTCTTTTTATACTTCTGACACTCCTATTATTTTGCATATTAAACCTCTTTTTCTCACTCATGACTGTCACCTCTTTGTATTATTGCAGTTTTTAAGGCACTTCTACTTGTCAGTCTCTACCACATGTCTCAGCAGTGACCATCTCTCTTCAGTCCATGCACTGAATTGCCTAGTTCCAGACACTCTCATTCACGCCACACTTGAGTCATCGGAGATACTCTTGTTGCCTTTTACATTTAAGTTGTCATCTGTCGCTTCTAGTGGCTCTATTATGCTGGGCACAGCTTTAAATTATTCTGAGTCATTGTTCTCTCTGCCTGGCTGCTGAATTCCATTAGTTGGAATTAAAAAAAAATTCAGGGATGCCAAAAAATGTATACACATTTTAAGTATGACAGTGGCTCAAAAGATGACATTAATCAAATAAATGCTAGCATCGCCATGTGACAAGTGGGACAGGCAAGACAAAGAAAATGGCAGAAGCACGACTGAAATAATGTCATACTACATGTTGCTACCAGAATTTAATTCAACTTTGAAAAGTAATCGTAAAGATAACATCTCTTAAATTATGTATACTTTTTTTGGCACTAAAATGTTATTCTAGACAATACATATTACTAAATATTAAATGATATTATTTAATATATATTATTAAATGACATTTTAAATAATATTTATTATTATTATTATTGATGATAGATATGTTTTCTCTGGCTGTTTTCTTTCTGTGAGTGGCAGTAGTCCCATGATCAGTGGAAGACAAAGTGGAGTGTATACAGGATCAGTGGTATAATACAGGCATACTGCCCACCAGCCATTGAGACTCATGAAGAAATCCCCTCTTCCTCCACTATCTCATGCTCTCCTGGACTCTGCATATCATCTTTTCAGTTCTGCATTGGCTCTCCGGAGCCAGGAGGACCATGGTGCCAAAGTCAACCTTCTTGGGTCCCTGTGTTGCTGTAGGCCACATTTTTCCCAGGACCTGCCCCTGCTTTCCACCCACGCGCATCTGGAGCCCAGGTTCTTCCCCAGCCTGGCAGAAGCAAGCCTACCCGCTCTCTCTGCCAAGACGTCCTCAGCACCCAAGCCTTGCTGATGTCCAATAGCCCATCAGCCACAAAAGCCACTTGGTCAAGAGATGTGTACACAGCGGGATTGAACAGGGAGAAGGGAATGGTATGTGGGTCTTGGTTGTCTCAGAATCCTCCTTCTGCTGTCTGTAATCCTTCTGCAGTGACCTGAATTCAAATGTCCATTCTTCCATTTCAGGTCACTTTGTTTCAACAAGTGCCTGCCATGTGCCAAGCTCAGTGCTGCTTGCTGGGGATACAGTAGGAATTAAACAGACACGAGTTCTTCTTTCCAGGAGCGGGTACTCCACAGGGGAAATAATTATCAGTGCGATCTGGAGCTATCATATGGAGAGTTGTAAATGGGCAGATAAAGGGTGTGGTGGAAAGGGGCGTGCACTGATTCACATTTCCACTCTCACCTTCCCTACCCACCTTGTTGCAGCAGAGCCTCCTGCCATGTTATCTGCTTGCTAAGGTGGCAGTTCCATTCCATTTCATCCTTGGACAATGTTTAACAAGTTGCCTCTGAAGAAAGGTGACCGAGAGGATGGAGAGCCTGGAACTCAGGCCATCTGACGATTGGTGGAGAGCACTGGCGAGCCGTCAATGATTCAATGGATGGAAGTACCCAACAGCTTTCTTCAAACCCTAAAGGACTGCCTCACTGGTAGAGAATTCAGGGACCTCTAAGAATCCCCTGGAAGGAAAAACAGGAAAAGCTAAGTAGGGTCAGCACAGAGAGACCTCAGTGCTGGACACATACTAGAGCAGGACTTGGAAACAATGTATGTTCCATGGCTGTCTTGGAACGTAGTGAGCTCCCCGACATTAGGAATGTTTGTGAACTGACTCAACTGTACACATTGTTTGTGTACTGACTCAGCCTGTCACAGCAGACAGGGCAGGAGAAACAGTCAGAAGACTGGAATTTGGGGAGTTTGTTAGGGATTTAGTGTCTGAGAGGTGGGAATATTGGAGGCAGTGAAAGGGGATAGGAGAAGCATGAGTAGGGGGTCTCAGCTGTGTCCCCTTCAAGGAGAAGTGAGAAATAAATGGAATTGTCAAGTCCTAGGTGACACCCAAGTTTCCTAAGATCAAATACAGTTACAGCCATGTTTTTTTTTTTAATTTTTCTTCTAAACTTTTTTATTTCCTTCTTTTTTCTCTGGTGTACCTAAGGTAAAACAACAATAAAGAATAGAATTTGGGTCCAAGTGTCACAACACTTTGGAAGGCCAAAGCAGGAGGATTGCTTGAGGCCAGGAGTTCAAGACTAGCCTAGGAACATAACGAAACCTCATCTCTACCTAAAAATAAAAAAAAATTAGTTGGGTATGGTGGCTAGCATAGGTGCCACATTACAAAAAAATTACTGGGTATGTTCTACTTATAGTACTGTGCCTGTCACCCAGCAGGTGCTCAGTAAATATTTGATGATTGAATTAAAACTAAATTACAGCTCATAATAGTTTGTCCTATGTATTAACATATGTCTCAGCAATGACACTAGGCAGAGGATCTTAAAATAGAAAATGCTGTGGCCACATGCAATAGAGCTGTGGTTTTTAAAAATCTCATTAAAGTGTAGTAGCCTGATAAAATTTGGGAGGTAACTAATGTTTTTTCGTCCATGAGCGCAAAGTAACTTTAAACAGTATAGACGAGGCATCTGCCTCATCTGTTGGAGTTGCGTACTCGTAGTGTTGACTGTATCCTCTGCAGCTTCATCTGACGCTTCGTGGACCTGTTCCTTTTCCCTTGGTAGTGGCCTCAAGCCTGTGTGTTTCTTAGAGTATGCTGCCATCTCCTGGCATAGGTGCCACATTACAAGCCTGTTGTCCTATAATTAGGTTTGTTTTTCATTGTATCGTTAGTTCAATTGAATGTTAAATCGTTGTGTAATTTATCTTCTTTCATGGTGTGTCTTCAATTTTAGGACATAATTTAGAGGTTTAAAGATAGCTTTGATACTTTGACAACAAAACGTACTTAAAAGTTTTGCTTTCCTGTTTTACGGGATTTGGTACAAAAGCCGTTAAGAATCTGGATTCTTGGGTCCTAATCTCATCCCTATCAATTGAATAACTCTCCCAGTCTCAGTTTTGTCATTTTCAATTAAGGACTTCACTGTGTCAGCTGGTTCTAATGTCAGCACATTGACTGACTGGTATTTTTAAAAAACAAAATCGTCAGGGGAGAATACTCAAAGTACATAATTCCTGGACCCAATCCCTAGAGTTGTGACTCTGTTATTGAGAACCACTGGACTATCCCTCGTCCATCCCCTCGTTGCAGATTCTAGTTTTGAATATTTCATCTGGCTTTGTCAAGAAAAATGTCATGGCGCCACCTAGTGTCCATGAACAGTTTGTACAGTTCATACTTCGCACCTCAGTATTGAAGCTTTCACTTGTCAGTGTTGCCAGTTATAAATGCAATCGAATTTGCATTTTCATTAGTGGAGCTGATGATGTATTGAGATAAACAAATGTTATGCCATCGACTCACTTAGAATCATTAGTTTGATCTCCCTTTTGATTTATGATGTGGCATTTTTCAGGATTCAGTTGCTGCCTCTGGCTTTTTCTGTCTGTTTCACACACTATTGCAATAGTACAGGGTTTTTCAGTCCTCTCTATTTTCACACAGCTCCAGGAAAACCAGAATGAAAGAATAGAAGAAAAGATTTTCCCAGAAGAAAATGACCATTTCTATCTCCTTCCTATTCCTCCTGGCGATGTGTGACAGACTGCCAAGGAACTCAACAATGTTTCACCCACCCACCCCTGCACTTCTGTGCTTGGGATCTCACTGCCCACAGACTAGCAAAGGTTGTCAGGCACCTAGGAAAGGAGGGCTGCTTTGCTTGGGTCTCAGGACCTCTCTGGCACCGCACCCCAGTGTCTAATCCTGTTGTGCCATACAGTGTCCCTTTCCACAGTGCAGGCCACAGACCAGCAGCAGCCACATCCCCAGGAGCTTGCTAGATGCAGAATCTCAGGCCCCAGCCTAGACCTGCTGAATGAGAAGCTGCATTTTAGCAAGATATGGGGGGCTTGGGGGGAGGGCGGGGGATGCATGTACATTTTAAAGTTTAAGAAGCCTGATCACGGAGAACACAAAAGGTTTTGGCCAAAGAGAACTCTGATTCTCTTTCCAACATGCTTATCTTTGCTGTGTTCCTGGCTGCATAAAATGGTCTGGAGGGGTGAGTGTCGGCCAGGTCTGGCTTTGGCATCAGAATCTGCCACTTACTACTGACGTGATTTGGGCTGGTGCCTCTGTCTCTTTGTGCATCGTTCCTTGTCTGTAATGTGGGAGCTATAAGATTAACTTCAGGAACTTGTTGTGGGCTAACACATGTAAAATATTTGGCATCATGCCTGGTTCGTGGTGATAAATATTAATTCCTCTCTCTACCCACCCCCTGTGGCTTCGTGTGGTGATTTTGAAAACTGGCTGGAGTTTCTGTTGGAGCTGGTGTCCACCTTCCGTCCTCTCGACTCAGGGCAGGCTGGTGACTCCCTCATCACCAGAAGAATGGGAAAGAGGGGGTGCTGTGGGGATCTCAGGATAAGTGAGGAAAGGCCACACAGCTTCCTCCTGGTTCCCTTAGGATGCTGGCTCTGGGGGAAGCCTGCACCATGTAAGAAAGCCACCATGCTGGATTTCTTTCATAGCTCCCACGGACATCCAGTTGAGCACCTGCCGGCCATAGGAGACAGCGTCTTGGCCATCCAGGGCTTGTGCCCAGCCGACATCTGACTGCAGTGACAAGCAACTGCCCAGCAGACGCCCTTCTCAAATTCCTGACCCACACAATTATGAGCAACATAAAATCGTTGTGTTGGGGTCATTTTTTATGCAGCAATAATAACTAGAACAAACTTTGGCTTGTTTTTTTCATTTATTCCTTCAACAAAGGATTTGTTCTAAGTCAGAATTCAGCAGGTTACAGCCCACTGGTCAACTCTAGCCAACCATCTGTTCTGGGGGGTTTTGTGAGTTTTCTTTAATAGACTTTATTATTTTTAGTGAAGTTTTAGAATCACAGCAAAATTAAATAGAAAGGATAGAAATTTCCCATATATCCTCCACCCTCACATATGCACAGCCTCTCCCACGATCAATACCCTGCCAGGCGGTACATTTGTTACAGTCAGAGAGCCTCCACTGATACGTCATTAACACCTGGTTTACAGTTTGCTTTCGGTGTTGGACATTCTATGGGTTTGGATCAACGTATGACATGTATCCACCACTGTAGGACCAGCAAGAGGAGTTCTTCTGCCCTAACATCCCTCCTCATCCTGGGCATCCTTTTCTTGGTTACCTGACTTTTGCCTTTTCCACTTGACAGAGTCATATAGTTGGAATCATACAGCATGTAGTTTTCTTCAGATGGTTTTTCTTAACTTAGTAATATGTATTTACATTTCCTCCATGTCTTTTCCATGACTTGATAGTTCACTTGTGTGTGTGTGTATACACACATACATTATTACCTAGTATTATTTTTAACAAGCAAATTGATTTGTTAGATCAATTAAGAATAACAAATCAAAAGTTTTTATTGGCCGGGCGTGCTGGCTCATGTCTGTTATCCTAGCACTTTGGGAGGCCAAGGCAAGAGCATTGCTTGAGCCCAGAAGGTCAAGGATGTGGTGAGCCCTGATCATACCAGTGAGTCATGATCACCTCTGCACTCTAGTCTGGGCAACAGAGTCAGACCTCAACTCGAAAAAACAAAAACAAAAAGTCTTATTTTTCTTTCATGTATCCCTTCTTTGATGCTCTTCCTCTTGTCATGTAGATCTGAGTTTCTGACCTATATAAATTTTTAATCTCTTGAAGAACTTTTTTGTTTTGTTTTGTTGAGTTAGAGTCTCACTCTGTCACCCAGGCTGGAGTGCAGTGGCACGCTCACAGCTAACCCAGCATCGACCCACTGGGCTCAGGCGATCCTTCCACCTCAGCCTTCCAAGTCACCAGAACTACGGTGCACACTACCACACCCGGTTAGGTGCTGCTATCATTTCTTACAAGACAGATCTACTGGCAATGAATTTCCTCTATTTTTGTTTGCCTAAGAAAGTCTTTAACTTTCCTTTACTTTGGAAGGATAATTTCATAGAACATAGAATTCTAAGTTGGAGGAGTTTTCTTCTCAGCACTTTATTCCATTACACTCTCTTCTTGTTTGAGTGGTTTCTAAGAAGTCAGATAGAATTCTTAGCTTGGTTCCTCCATATATAAGGTAGTTTTCTACTTTGGCTGCTTTTGGGATTTTTTTTCCCTGTATCTTTGATTTTTCTGGAGTTTGCAAATGATATGGCTATGTTTGGTTTTGCTGACATTTATCCTGTTTGGTGTGCTCTGAACTTCCTGGATCTATACTTTTGTGTCTGAGTCTCAGTCATGATTGTTTCAAACATTTCTTCTGTTTCTTCTTTTTCTCTTCTCCTTTTTGTATTCCCACTAAACATATGATATAATTTTTGTGGTCTTCCTACAAAGTTAGACTATTCTTGGCTAGCCAGTACTATTTATTTCCATTTTTTTCCTCTTTACTTTTTGTTTCGGTTTTGGATGTTTCAACTGAGATATCCTCAAACTTAGAGATTATCTCCTCTGCTGCGTCAACCCTACACATGAGCCCATCAAAACCATTCTTCATTTCTCTTAGTGTTTTTAATCTCTAGTGTCTCTTTTTTATTCTTCTTAGAATTTTTATCTCTCTGCTTGAACTGCCTGTCTATTCTTCAGTGCTGTCTACTTTATCCATTGAGTCCTTAGCATACGTACTGCAGTTGTTTTAAATTCACAGTCTGATAATTCCAACATGTCTATGATAGCTGAACCTAGTTTAAATGCTTGCTATGTGTCTTCAAACTGTGTATTTTGCCTTTTAATATGCCTTGCAACTTTTTCTTGATAACCAGGCATGGTGTACTGGGTAAAAGGAACTGCTGTAAATAGACCTTTCATAATGTGTGTGCGTGGGGGGGAGGGGAGAAAGGGTTCAGTAGTCTCAGGATCACCTCTGGTAATGTGTGAGGAGGTGAGGAGGGAAGGGTCCTATAGCCCCATGATAGCATCTGGTTATATGTAGTGAGGTGAGGGGAGGGGAAGGGTTCTATAACCCTGTGATCACCTCTGGCAATGTGTAAGGATTCATGGTGAGGATAGGGGTTCTATACTCATGATTGCCTTTTGTAATGTATAGGGAGATGGGGAAGGGGAGGGGTTCCCTAGCCCCATGATCACTTCTCATAATGTGTGAGAAGATGTGGGGAGAGGAAGGGTCCTATAGCCCTGTGATCACCTCTGGAAAGGTGTGGGGAGTTTTGGAGAGGGGAAGGGTTCTATACCCCTGTGATCACCTCTGGCGATATGTGTGGAGGTGTGGGAAGTATTTTTATAGCCCCTGATCACATCCAATAATGTGTTGGAAGGTGAGGGAGGGGAAGGGTTCTATAATCCCATGATCACCTCTGGTAATGTGTGGGGAGGTTGGGGAGAGAAGGTGTTCTATAGGCCCAAGATCACCTCTGGCAATGTTGGGGAGGTGGAGCATGGAAGATTTCTCTAGCCCTGTGATCACTTCTGTTAATATATGGGGAGTTGTCGGGAGGGGAAGGGTTCTATAGGGCCCCATGATCACCTCTGGTAATGTGTGGGGGAGGTGTGGGGAGGGCAAGGGTTCTATAGCCCCATGAAAACGTCTGGGAGTGTGTGGGGAGGGGAAAGATTCTATAGCCCCATGATAACTTCTGATAATGTGTGGGGAGGTTAAGGGTTTTATAGCCCCGTGATCACTTCTGGTAATGTGTGGGAAGGGGCAGGGTGCTACAACCCCGTGATCACCTCTGGTAATGTGTGGGGGGATGGGGGAGTGGAGGGGTTCTCTAACCCTTTGATCACCATTGGTAATGTGTAGGGAGGTGTGGGGAGGGAAGAGGTTCTGCAACTCCTTGATCACCTCTGGTAATGTGTGAGGAGGTGTGGGGATAGGAGGTTTCCTATAGGCCTGTGATCACGTCTGGCGATATGTGGGGCTCCAAAGCCCAGTGACCACCTCTGGTAATGTGTGGGGAGGTGTAGGCAAGTGAGGGGTTTTATAGCCCCATGATCGCCTCTGGAAATGTGTTGGGAGTTGGGGGAAGAAAGCGTTCTATGACCCTATAGCCTGCTCTCAGTCTTTCTTGATCCCTTGATCAGGAGTATGGACTTCACAAGTGCTTCTCAGTTTCACCCCTCTTAGGTGGAACAGGCTGCTACTGGGAACTAGAGTTGGGTTTTTCTCTTTCCACAAATAGGTCTCTGATGAAGTAACAAACAATTTAGGCCCTGGAAGGGTAGTTTCTCTGGAGGGAAAGCCTTGTTAAGAACAGAGTGTCCTGATATATTTCAAAATGGTTTATTTTCCCCACCTCCTGCCAGAAACATGAAGGAATTTTTCTCTGATAGTCACTGTGAGCACCTGGATGAGCTCCTACAGGTAAAACTCACTAAAGTATAGGTGCCCCCTAAGACTGGACCCTCCTAGAGTTTTTAAATTCCAGACTTGTCCCCACTGAGACTTCAGTAATTCTCAGTCACTCGTCAGATTTCCTACCAAGTCCTGGGTTCCAGGACGATTCTGCTCGTGAATTTCTGCCATGGTAAGTTGTGCCTCTCTGTATCCTCCTTTCTGTCCTTCCAATTTTGGGGAACAGTTTGCCATTCGACCTTACTTCTCTGACAAAACTAAAAAGAGTTCTTGATTTTTTTCAGTTTGTCCAGCTTTGACCTTGTTAAGATGGAATGATGACTTCCAAGCCTCTTATGGGTGAGACCAGAAGCTGGAAGTCCCATCTCTTTTGTAAATAAAGTTTTATTGGAACACAACAACACTCATTCATTTATACATTTTCTATGGCTGCTTCCAGGCTGTGACAACAGCACTGAATAGTTACCACAGAGACTGTGTGGCCTACAAAGTTTAAAATATGCACTCTCTGTATGTTTACAGAATATTTTTGCTGACCTCTGTTTTAGATAATAGGGACCAAATAACATGTAAAGCCTGGTCCAGAGCTCCCCGTTTACCTGAGATTGCCCCACTGCTTGGCTTTGTCCCTTTCCTGCCTGTTCCCCCCACCCCCCAACCAGTTCTCCCTTTGTAAATCCTTCACACAGGAATTGTTGCCTCCAGGGAACCCATGCTGAGAAGCACTGTCCTCATTCCTCTCTATGGTCTTCAAACAGATGTTCTTTTGCCACCCCATGCAAAGTATGGTTTTGTGGAGTATATAGTCTAATGAGGGGGAGATGCAATAAAAGCTAAAAGCTAATAAGCATCAGGTGGCGATAAATGTTACAAGGGAAGATAGGTAGAGAAAGGGGAAAAACGTGACAGGGAAGGGCATTAGGCAGGTCGGGAAGACAAAGTGACATTTCAGCAGAAATGTGAGTGGGGTGAGGGCACACCTCTGGGGGTGTCTGAGAAGTGTGCTTTCCAGACAGAGTGGACATGCAGCAGATGCATTAGGAGGTGCAACAGGCCAGGCATCATGAGAACAGGAGCCAAGCGTCAGAGTCAAGGGCAGGACAGCCCTGGAGGACTCTGTGAGATGCTGAATGTGGGTATTTCCTGTTTGTTTTGCTTCAGTGTTTAATGAGCACTTGTCCCTGGAGCATCTTCCATGATGGGCCAGACACCCTGCACCCTCAGGCATGGGGTGGCAAAAGAACATCTGTTTGAAGACTGTGGAGAGGAAGGAGAACAGTGCTTCTCAGCATGGGTTCCCTGGAGGCAACAATTCCTGTGTGAAGGATTTATAAGGAAGAACTGGTTAGGGAGGGGGGAAACTGTCAGGAAAGGGACAAAGCCAAGCAGTGGGGCAATCTCAGGTAAACTCCCAGCCTCAGCCTGGTCCACAGGGAGCTCTGGAGCATAAATCACACACTGGAGTTTATTTCCTCTTGAGGCAAGGCGTTGGGCTCTCACACTCTCAGATAGGGGAGGAAAAAACCTTTACTCTCCTAGATACTCTTGATGGGGCTCTCCAAATTAGACTGTCAAAAGATAGGTTAACAACAACAACAACAATAAAAAAACAGAAATGTATTAACATGTACAGCTGACTTGCATGTGGGAGAACTCAGTGATGAGGAACTCAAAGAGGTGATCAGAACTGGGGGTGTATATAATATCTTAACAAAGATCAATAATTTTGTAGAGAAGTGACAAAACATATGGAAAGGTGTTTTGACTTTTAGGGATAGGAAGGTAAAAGGTTAGGGAAATGAATATGAATGGAAGATAAGGATAGTTAGTAAGGTGTGTTTGTGTAGACTCTTTCTGGATAACCCTCTTATCTGTGGTGACAGGGTTGTTATCTTCTTCCTGGTACAGGACTTTGGGTGGGGGGCACCTTCACAAGGGGACTTTATGTTCTGCTTTCAGGCAGATAGGGAAGAAGCAGAAAATTCACCCTGCATCCACTTTTTCTCAGTTGCCTTCTGCTCAAAGTAATCTTTGTTCTAGAGTGACATATTTTGGGGTGGGATCCTCTGAACTCTTCCATGGAAAACAGCAGTCATTGGCTGAGGGCCGTGCTCCAAAGGTAGTGAGTCATCAACTCCTAGGTGTTGCTGGCTCTCTGCCTACACAGGCCAACCAACCCCAATCGTCCAAGGACAATCCTTTGAAGATGAGTGCCTTAGTCGGTTCTTCCTACAATAATAAAATACCTGAGATTTGGTAATGTATAAACAGCAAATATGTATTTCTCACCATTCTGGAGTCAGGAAGTTCAAGATCAAGGTGCTGGCAGGTGTGTCTGGTGAGGGCTCAGTCTCTGCTTCTGAGATGGAGTCTTGAACACTGAAGGGCAAGAAGTTTAAAAGAGGAAAAGGCTGTGTCCTCACATGACAGAAGAGATGGAGGGGGAAAGGGCCCAGGTAGCTCCCTCCAGCCCTTTTATAAGGTTACTAACCCCATTCATGAAGACTCCACTTTCATGACTTAATTACCTCCTGAAGGCCCCACCTCTTAATATTATCACACTGGGTTTAAGTTCCAACATATGAATTTGTGAGGGACACACGCATTCAAACATAGCAAAGAGTTGCAGGTATAGGCCATTAGAAACAAAGCACACAGAAGCCAGAGGAGGGAACAGTTAAAGAAATCTAGGTGAATCCAAGCAGATTGTCAACAAGGAAATACCTCAGGATCTTGGAAACAGGTTATCATCTTATATTTGCCTATTTGTAATTCAAACTAGAGGCACGTCTCCTGTTTGCTATTTGGTTCAGTATATTAAACACATGATTTTAAGTAAGAATGCTGCCCGCACACGGCACCATGCAAGATCAGTTCACAGTCAGGGAGGGAATGGAGAAACAGCACCACCCCAGGCCCAGCAATTTTGTTGGGGAAAGCCGGGAAATACAGCCGAGATAGCCAACAGCACAGGCCCATTGTGGGAGGCCACCGGGGCAGCCTATAAGGAAAGTGTTTGATAATAGTCTGATTACCTGGAGAACACAGGCTAATTCTTCCATTTCTTTGATGTCCTCAACTGTGGCTAGCCCACTGAATAAATTCAATGTAAGAGCAATTGTGAACTTCATGAGTCCACTATATACATTCGCTTTTGTGTCTAGTAGTATGATTTCAACTTTATCACCAAGATACTTTCATAGAGATGCCTTAGGCACATGCAGTTGCTTTTATCTTTCTTCACACCAGGGGGCAGACTCTAGTCTTTTGAAATCTGCTGGGTGTTATTCTTACCTAGCACTGGCTGTCTCACGTAAAACAAAACAAAACCTACTCCATTTGGTCGCCTCAGGGAGAAATTACCATTTGGCATTTTACCTGTACCACCATCGTGTGCTGATTAGAAATCTCTATAGAATAGATTTCAAAGTGGGGCCTATCCCTCTGTCCTGTCTGTTGTTTCTTTTTATTCCATTTGAGAGCAATTTGGAGGATCCATTTAAAATTTAAACATACTGTCTATGCTAAGCTTCCACTAACTAACATATGAAAACATAGTCTTCAAATTTCCAAAGTGAAAAATTTGCCAAAATTAGTCCTTTTAAATGTTTTGTTTTGCTAGTGTAAAATCTCTCAGAATTGCATGACCAGTGGCCAAATGCAGAAAAGTCCTGACGTCATTGCCTCTGTAGCTGTGACTGCTGGCAGCTGAGGAATGGCATCAGAACCCCAGAACCACCCCTGGTAGACTCATCTGCCCAGCCTCTCCTTTTTTAAAAAATTTATTTTATTTTAAAGATGTGGGGTACAACTCAGGATTCGGTATACAACTGGTCATCGTACAGGTAAAGTTTGGGCCTCCCTTTGGTCTCCACTTTGCCTGGTTTGAGGTCAGGTACTCTTATTAATGTTATGTACCCCTGCCTCCCCAGGCAGTTTCCAGCTACTGCCAAACCCTTTCTTATGGAATTATGGTAAACGTTCAGGGTTCACTTATGAGTGAGAACATGTGGCACTCAGTTCTTTGTTTCTGTGATAAATCACTGAGCATGATAGACTCTAAATCCATCCAAGTTGCTGCCAAGTCCACGTTTGTCCTTCTTTAGGGCTGCATAATATTCCATTGTGTATATGTACCACCTTCTATTTAATCTAGTCCAGCTTCGATAGGAAGCATGGCTGGTTCCATGTTTTTGGTATTGTGCAAAAGATGAGGAGGCAACAAACGTGTGTGCACATACATTTTTTGTAGAATGATTTGAGAAGATTTTTAAAAAAGAAACTATAATACATTTTTGCTGTTATTTCTTTTCCTAGCTTCTTTAACAGACGTAGGATTATATAAAGCTATAATTTTAATTTGTAACGTGTATACTTCATATGTATAGCAATACTAGACCAAAAAAGCAGGGAGGAAAAGGAGCAATATATAGGAGTAAAGTTTCTAAATCTTACTAAAATGAAGGTAGTATACTTTTGAAGTTGATTCTGATACACTAAAAAGTGTATTATAAGCCCTATAGAGGCCATTAAGAAATAAGCTCAAAAAATTGCTAGAGAAGTCAAATGGAGGCAGGTATGGTGGCTCATGCCTATAATCCCAGCACCTTGGGAGGTTGAGGTAAGGAGGATCACTTGAGCCCAGAGGTTTGAGACCAGCCTGAGCAACAGAGAAAGACCCCGTCTCTACAAAAAATTAAAAAGTTAGCCAGGCATGGTGGCACATGCCTGCAGTCCCTGCCATTTGGGAGGCTGGGGTAGGAGGATTGCTTGAGACTAGGAGTTCAAGGCCACAGTGAGCTATGATTGTGCCACTGTACTCCAGTCTGGGTGACAGAGTAAGTAAGACCTGTCTCTAACAAGAAAAAAAAAGTGGAATGGTACGCTAGAAAATATCAACATAAGACAACAGGAGTTAATAAAGGAGGAAAAGAGGAACAGAGTAGTCATTAAATATATAGAAAACAAAAAAATGCAGAGGTAAATCCAACTAAATGAATGACAACACAAAAACTGAATGGATTAAACAATCCAATCTATATTTAGAGACTATCATCTGAATGGATAAAAAAAGATCAAACTATATGCTGTCTATAGGAGACATATTTTAGATTAAAAATGCAAATAGACTGAAAGTAAAAGGATAGAAAAAGATAAATCTGGTAAGCAGCAACTGTAAGAGAGCTAAAGTGGCTACAATAGTAGCAAACAAAATTCACTTAAACACAAGGTGTTACCAGAGACTAAGAGGGATGTTTTGTGATGATAAAAGGCTGAATTCCTTAGGGAAATACAGCAATTATAAATGTATTTATATACATCTAGAAACAGAACCACAAAATACACGAAGCAAAAACTAACAGAATAGATGGGGGAAAATAGTCAATTCAGCAATAACAGTGACATTCAATACCCCGCTTTCAATAATGGAACTATCAGATAGAAGATGAACAAGCATATCAATAGAAGACATTATAAACTAACTATACCTAATATACCTCTGTAAAGCACTCTATACCAGTGGAATATACATTCTGCTCAAGTACACATGGAAATGCTCCAGAATAGATCATACCATAGACTATAAAACAATCTCAGTAGATTTGAAATGATGAATGTAATACAAAGTAAGTTATCCAAACACAATGGAATTAATTTAGAAATCAACAACAGGAAGATATTTGGGAAACTCAAAATATGTGGAAATAAACACATGCCACTAAAGAATCAATAAACGAAAGAAAAACTCACAAAGAAAATTAGACTATAATACAACTTGAATAAAAGTGAAAGCACAACATAGCAAAACTTACAAGATGCAGCTAACACACTTACAGGGAAATTTACAACTGCAAATATTTACATTAAAAAAAATCTCAAATCAACAACCTAACTCTATAACATAAGAAACTAGAAAAAGAGGGCAAATGAAAGCCAAAGAAAGAAGAAAACAATTGGGATTGAGTGAAAAATCAGTAAAAGAACAGAAAAACAAATAGAAAATCTATGAAGCTAAAAACTGGCTATTTGAAAAGATCAACAAAATTGAAAAACCTTAGCTAGTTGACTGAGAAAAAAAGAAGACTCAAATAACTAAAATCAGGAAAAAAGGATGAGCAATTACTACTGATCTTACAGAAATAAAAATAATTATAAGGGAATACTATGAACAACTATATGCCAACAAATTAGAAAACATACATGAAATGGAAAAATTGCTAGGAAATAATAGATTACCAATATTGAATAAAGAAAAGACATATAAATAAAACTTTAACAAGTAAAGAGGTTGAGTTGGTAATAATAATTTAAAAATCCTACAAAGAAAAATCAGATCAAGTTGGCTTCACTGGTGAATTCTACCAAATATTCAGCAAATAATTAATACTAATTCTTCAAAAACTCTTCCAAAAAATGGAAATGGGGTGACTACTTCCCAACTCATTCACTGAGATCAGTATTACCTTGATATCAAAACCAGATAATCATCCTTTCTGAATATAATTGCAAAGATCTTCAATAAAATACTAGCAAATTAAATCCTGCCACATGTAAAAGGGATTGTATACCATGACTAAATGGGATTTAACACAAGAATGCAAGGTTAGTTTAATGTCAAAAATCAGTGTAAAAACCATCTCTTTCACAGAACTGAGTATCACATGTTCTCACTCATAAGCAGACCTTGAACAATTATCGCAATAGAATTATTGCAAGAGAATGATTGGCAGTAGTGAGAAACTGCCGGGATGGGGGCGGGGAAGTGGGATTGGCAGTAGTGGAAATCTGCCTGGGGAAGGGGGGGCACATCTCATCAACAAGGGTACTTGCATAATGAACATTTATATACCTAACCCTGTATTGTACCCCACATCTTTAAAATAAAGAAATTAAAAGAAATAAAAAAGAATAAAGGACAAAAATCACAATCTCAATAGACACAGAAAAAAGATTTGACAAAATCCAGCACTCAAAAAAATAGGAACAGAAGCACACTTCAAAAACACCCAAAAAATAGGAACAGAAGCACGTTTCATAAGCCTGATCAAGGATATCTACAACACACCTTAGCTAAGACCTTACTAAACATCGAATGACTGAAGGCTTTCAAAGATCAGGAATAAGGGGAAAAAAGTCTAATTTCACCACTTCTCCTCACACTGTATTTGAGGCTCTAGCCAGGGCAATTAAGCAAAAATAATTAAATAAAGGGAATTCAGACTGGAAAGGAAGTAAATCCCTTTCTATTTTCAAATGATATAATCTTATTTACAAAAAATCCTAAGGATTCCATTTAAAAAAAACCGACTTGAATTAATGAATGAGTTTAACAAAGTTGCAGGGTACAGTCAACATACAAAAATCAATCATATTTCTACACATTAGCAATGAACATTCCAGAAATGACATTAAGAAAATAGTTTCAATGGCAATCATATCAAAAAGGATAAAATATTTAGGAATACATTCAATAAAAGGAATGAAAGATTTGTATACTGAAAACTACAGAACAATTATTGAAAGTAAAACATATTTAAATAAAAGACAATCCATATTCATAAACCAGAAGAGGGATATTGTCAGGATGGCAATATTCCTCAAATAGATCTACAGATTTAATGCAATCCCTATCAAAATCCCAGCTGCCCGTTTTGTTTTGCTTTTAGAGAGATGGTGTTGCTATGTTGGCCAGGCTGGACTTGAACTCTTGGGCTCAAGTGATCCTTCCACCTCAGTCTTCTGAGTAGCTGGGACTACAACTGGCTTCAGCTACCTTTTTTTGCAGAAATTGACAAACTGGTCCTAACATTCAAGTGGAAATGATTGGGACTCAGAATAGCCAAAGCAATTTTTTTTTTAAAAAAAGGCAAAGTTAATTTCAAACCTTATTACAAAGTTACAGTAATCCAAATAGTATGGTATTAGCATAAGAACAGACATACTAGGGGAGACCTCAGCATTATCTTTTGGAGGGTGGGCCTTGTTGTACAAGTTTCTCCTGCTAGCTAAGTGTTCTAAGAGCCCATAGGCATCAGTGTACCAGTTAGTGTTGTTATGAGAGAGCGCATTCAGCTTCAGTGAATTTTTTTTGAGATTCTTTCAATATATTTGCCCATTTCATGATGGATGGTTTACGAGCATACTGCCCAAACCACGCTAAGTGTCCAGCAGTTTTTCTTTTTTTTAAGAAAGAAAAGTTTATTTAAAAGTAAATTAGAGAGAGAAAGAGAAGGAGGAAAGAAGCTTCACCTCTCCAAGGTGGGGGAAGGGGACCAAAGCCAGGAAGCATGGCGACAGCCATGACTCAAAGACGTTCAGCAGTTTTTGACCCAAAATGGCACGACCCCCATGTTCAACCCTCCCTATTCACCCAATCTCATCCTGAGTGATTTTTTGTCTGTTTCCCTGGATGAAAAAAGTCATCAACGGGAAACTTTTTGCTGATGTGAAAGAGGGGAAAGAAAAAACAGCAGAAGCATAAAAGGCATCAAAATTGATGAGTTCAAAACAGTTGAGCAGTGAAAAAAGCATCTCAATAGGCGTATTGCATCAACTGGAGAGTGCTTTGAAGGTGAATGACGTTTAAACATGTGAGAATAAATATACAATTTTGTATAAATAGATTCCATTTTTGGGGTCCCTTCTTGTACTAATCAAGAGTCCAGAAATAAACGCTTACATTTATTCATAATAGAAAGTAGAAAAATTGAAATGTCCATCAGCTGATGAATAGACAAATGTAGTAAGATATAGCCACACAATGGAATATTTATTCAGCTATGAAAAGGAATGAACTCCTGGATTCTACTACAATATGGAGGAACCTTGAAAATATGCTAAGCGAATGGGAGCAGACGCCAAAGGCTACATGTTGAATGATTCCATTGATAAGAAATGTTCGGACTAGGCAAATCCATAGAGACTGGAAATAGATTCGTGGTTCTAGAAGATGAGAGTAGGGGAAATGAAGACATGACTGCTAAGAGATATGGGATTTCTTTTGGGGGTGATGAAAATATCTAGAACTAGATAGTGTTGGTTGTTGTGCAACTTTGTGACTATACTGCAAACCACTGTTATGGACATTTTAAAATGACGAGTCTTATGGTATGCGACTTAGATCTCAATTTTTCAAAACAGGAATGAGGTACAGATACCTGCTATGACCTGACTACGTCTTGAAAACGTTCTGTTCAAGGAAGGGAGCAAGACACAAAAGACCACAGGTTATATAAAACCTTGAAATGAAATCTGCAGAATAGGTAAGTCTAGCGAGGCAGAAAGTAGATTAATGGCGGCCTGGGGCTGAGAGCAGGGGGTGTGGATGGAGAATGACCACTGATGGGTACACGTTTCTTTTGATGAAAATGTCCTGTAATTAGATTTTGAGGATGGCTGCACAATTCTGTAAATATACTAAAAACCGTTGAATGTGTACTTCAAATGAGTAAACTTAATGGCATGTAAATTTTATCTCGATGCTGTTTAAAGAGAAAGAGTCAGGGAGCGTAGGATTGCTGGTTTCAACATACACTTAACAGGAGTTTAATATGAGGGAAACAAAGAAAATGATAGGAAAACAATATTTTAAAAGTAAGTGCTCTGAGAATTTCCAGAAGACACATACACAGACACACATTCTCAGTGCTGTAGATTGAATGTTTTGTCCCCCCCACCGAATTCATTATTTGAAGCCCCAAGGTGATAGAATTTGGAGATGGGACTTTCAGGAGGTGATGAGATCATGAGAGAGGGGCTCTTATGAATGGGATTCATGCCCTTACAAAAAAGGCCTTAAAGAGCGCTCTCCTTTTCCCACCAGTGAGAAGGCACCATCTGGAAACCAGAAAGCATGCCCTGAACCAGACATAGAATCTTCCAATGCTTTGATCTTGGAATTCTCAAACTCTAGAACTATGAGAAATAAACTTTGTTGTTTAAGCCACCCAGTCTATGGTATTCTGTTATAGCAATCTAAGTTCACTGAGATACTCAGAAAGTGCTCTCTATGTACACAGCAAGACAAATGAAGATAAATCCACAACTAGAAACATCATGGTAAAGCTGAAAAACATCAAGGATTGAAAGATAATCTAAGAGCTACTAGAGAAAAAAAACAGCTACTACTACTACAAAAAAATGACAATTAGATAAATAATCAGACTTCTCTTCAGTAACAATAGATGCCAGGAATACACAGAAGGAAAATACAAGAAACAATAGTGAGTCTAGAATTTGACAAAATATGTCAATATATTTGGTGAGTACTGCTTGCAAAAAATGGGCCTTGTCGTTGTTTGAACTCAGAAATCTTTGGAAAGCAATTAGAAAAGTGGAAGGTTAGATGACTATTATGTAGCCAAGAGAAGGAGACAATGTAATGATAACAGGATACTGAATGAAATCCAGTCAGATCCGGATTTCCAAAGTCCCCTGAGTCTCCAAAGGGAAGGAAAATGAGTGACGTGTGCCCGTACCGTCTAAAGAGAATCTCTGATACTTCTACACAAAACTTACTAGGAGAATTATTGAAAGTCACATATCGCTCACCTTGAGAATATTTTAGAGAAAAAGAGATTTCACTGAAGGAAATTTTTAGTAGAGAGCCCGCAGTATGTCTGCCCCCTTCTCCCCAGTCACCTGTTGGGGGCAGAAGAGATCCTGGGCGATTGTGTCAGAGAAGAAGACTTTAATTGTCTTAAATTGGATGGATATTTGCGGTGTCTTAGAAACTCAGGCACTAGCTCCATTCTGGTCCTCAGATTGGAAGACTTCCAGGGAGAACCTGGCAGAGCCTGAAGGGTACAGAGATTGGAGCTTCCCTCCTGCCTGGAAAAAACTGAGGGAGGGAGGTTGGTTAGAACAGTCAGGGAAACAATCCAGCTGCAAGGGTGGGTGGGTTTTTCCATGAAGCAAACACATGACATGGCAGGTGGTCAAACCTGAATCTTCTTGGGAGGATCCCATTCAAAAGGGCTGGATTAGGGATGAGGCCCTCAGGGCTGTGCTACTGGAACAGAGATGATGAGGAGGAAAGTCCCTGTCGGGAAGGGGGTTGGCCTGGACTCCCATGGACCAACACCACCTCTGTTCTTGACCTTGCTGCAACCAAGGCTGCAGAGTTAGTAAAGGCGAGAAAGCAAAGAGGGTCACGAGAGATATCCTTCTTCCTCCTTCCCCTGCTCGTCTGACCAATCTCTGGAGAGGTCTGAGTTGGGTGAGGGGAAACTGAATTGGATGAGTCAAGTTTGATTTAGATGGTACTGAACTTTTTTCATGCCTAAAAATGAGACTCTTCTAATCCTGACATTGACCTGAAAAGCTATAGAATCTGCATGAGATAAAGTTGAAGGGGGAGCAAAGTGCCTGAAAGTGGTAGGAGGAGAATAAATACATTGCCCATTTATACTCAGTGGTGCAGCTTGTAAAATTCATGAAATATGTAAAGAAATATGAGAACATCTAGCATGCAAAAGTAGATGAGAGGTGACGGTCATTAATATCACAAAGTATATCTGGAGGCTGGGCATGGTGGCTCATGTCTATAATCCCAGGACTTTGGGAGGTGGAGGCAGGAGGACTGCATGAGCCCACAGGTTTGAGACCAACCTGGGCGACATGGTGGTGAGACCTCATACCTTTAACACTGGTATGAGTTCCCTGGGGCTGCTGTAGCAAATCGCCACAAACTAGGTGGATTAAAACACAGAAATTTTATTTTCTCACAGTTCTGGAGGCTGCAAGTCCACAGTCAAGCCATGAGCAGGGCTATGCTCCTCCCTCTGAAGGCT